>PVKC010004537.1:5815-35646 GCA_004027635.1 Crocidura indochinensis | reverse complement strand
CATGCATATTGTGAAGTATCCACACTATTGATCAAACTTTATGATAATCTTTATAATAACTGGAAAATGAACTGTTTCATGATAAGGAAAATTTCAACAAAATATTGGAAAGGAAATTATGCCATCAATCATATGTGTGATGTAAGTGGGATCCAGTTATACCTATATTTGTCTATTAAGTTGGTCCATGAATTATAATACCATACTATGAGCCCCATAGTGAAAAGGACTAAAGGAAGACTATTTCACATGCTGATCAAAATAACAACAAATGGGAATATTGCTTGGGGACCTTAATATAATTGAAAAAACAAACATGAGTTTAGTATAATGAGGTCTCTCCTGCATTCAGTACACTGAGAATTTGGCATGATATGAAAAGATTATATTGGGAGCATCCTCATCATGGATACCATAGCAACAAAATATGCTTCCACTTTATTGACACATGAAAACATGGTGTTTTCTATTTAAGCTCCCAGTTCTCCACTGTAAAGGAAATGGTGTTCTATAATAGATGTGAAAGAGAAAGGGTAAGCTCACATGTATCCTTTTTGAATAAAATTTATTGTGTAAACCAGGAGAAGTTGCATTCAATATGTTTTGTAAAAAGTTAAGAAATAGGGGCCAGAGAGATAGCACAGTGGTAAGGCCTTTGCTTGCATGCAGAAGGACAGTGGTTTGAATCCCGGCGTCCCATATGGTCCCTCAAGCCTACCAGGGGCAATTTCTGAGCATAGAGCCAGGAGTAACCTCTGAGCACTGTCAGTTGTGACCCATAAAAACAAACAAAAATGGGGCCCGGGAGATAGCATGGAGGTAAGGCGTTTGCCTTTCATGCAAAAGGTCATCGGTTCGAATCCCGGTGCCCCATATGATTCCCCGTGCCTGCCAGGAACAATTTCTGAGCATGGAGCCAGGGGTAACCCCTGAGCACTGCTGGGTGTGACCCAAAAAAACCAAAACAAACAAACAAAAATATAAGAAATATGAGAAAAGGTAGTAAAGGGAATTGTGAAAAATGAATATTTTCTAAAAGATAATTTGAAAGATTATTTTTATATATATTCAATATATACAAATTCTCTGAATGCTCAAATTTATATTTGTGAGAAGGGATGAATAATACTTTGAAAAAGGCAAGATTACTGATATATTTTTGGTCAGGTTGATAGCTAAAGAAATATTCTAACAAGAATCATTGTCATAGAGTCCTGGTTTCATGAAGACGTTTGGAATGCCTGTATATTTTCTGGCAATAACATAAAGCCAGTCATCAATGAATGCTTAATTTGATAAACTGTATAGTTTCTTCTATTTTCTTGACTAATCATAAAGTAGTCAACTTCCAAAACATTGAGTTAACAATGAAACTTTCAAATAGGAATACAGAATTTCCTGGAAGTTTATCAAAATGCAAAACAGTAACTTAGGAGAAGGAGTTGAGACATTATCAACATTTATAACATCTTTAACTGTAAAGCATAAAATTAAAACTTCCATCATATCCTAAACAGCTGTTGTTCCCATAAATGTGCTCTATCAAACTCTATTCTGGCAATAAAACAACTCAGCTGGAAAAGTTTGCATAGTATATTCTCACTTTAAGTATCCATAGCACACATATACTCGAAAATGTTCTGAAATAAATGTTATTCAATTGCTTCTACTTAGCATGGCTCAAATTAATTTTTCACATTTCTATTTTAAAATAAATGCTTATCAGAAACAAAATCAAATATTGTTTTATGTAATATAGTTTTGAAAAGTAGTAAATTTATAATATGATTCTTATTACAAGAAATTTAGGTCATTATTATCTTATTAATTATACTCTGTGAATATTATGTATCATATCAACAAAGTATGGATCTACACAACTGGGGTCGGTGAGGTGGCGCTAGAGGTAAGGTATCTTGCCTTGCAAGCGCTAGCCAAGAAAGGACCGCGGTTCGATCCCCCAGTGTCCCATATGGTCCCCCCAAGCCAGGGGCAATTTTTGAGTGCTTAGCCAGGAGTAACCCCTGAGCATCAAATGGGTGTGGCCCCCCTCAAAAAAAAGCAAAAAAAAAATTGAAGCATGAAATAAAATCACAACACATTGTATTTGTAAATACACAGTTAAATATAATCAATAATTATCTATGTGCATGTACTATATTTTCTAAGTTAAAAATTTACTGTGTATATATAATGTATGTTTAATATATAAGAGCATACACTATTGTAGCACAGGAGATATAAGCCCATCAAAATGACATGGAGGTAGGCTATTCTAAAGGCAAAGACCATGACAACAATTATTCACATGAATGTGTGACAAGTTGGCAATTCAGCTTGTGAATGACAAAGAAAACTTCATACAAGATTTTATTTCTGATCTGAATGGTTATGGTGCATATAAGAATTAAAAACATTTAAGTAAATAAATACATTTTTATCGAAAACAACTAGAGAGTAAGAAAGGGTACACATAAAGCTCTTAGCTGCCAAAGCAAACATTCTTCTAGATAAAATTTGATATATGCTGAAGTATTTGATCCAAAAACATCCTATATTTATATAGCATATATACATATTCCTAAATATATAATGCTTTTATTTCCTCTTTTACATTGGTAGTAACTAACTCAGTTAAATCCATGAAGATCATAACATTATTATATTGGACTAAATCAATCCTAGGTTGAACACAGAGGCCTCCAAAAGAGGTGGACTAAACAATGGTTAGTTAGTACAAGAGTCTTTAAATTTTATTTTGCAGGACTCCCAGTTGCAGATTAAGAAAAATATGTGCACAATAGATGTCAGGGAATGGAAGAGATAAAACTTAAGAGATAAAAATTTCTAGGTTTGGGGCCACAATTCCACAAGCCTTGAGCATGTCAGCCTAGGACAGATGGCGGTTCGATCCCCAAGTGTCCCATATGGCCCCCCAAGCCAGGAGCAATTTCTGAGCCAGGTCACACGGTGTGACCAAACACAAAAACAAACAAACAAAAAAATTCTAGGATTTCCATTAGAGGAAATATCTTTGATATTTATATAATCTCAACACTTTAAAGTTTACTCTTTCATATATATGGTATTTAATAAATGCTTCTGTATGTTTCTCAGGAGAGCCACTTATTTCCACCCCCTCAATCTTATAGTTATTTTGAGTATCAATCATATTTGATTCACAACTTCATATTACTTGTGACTCATTTCTTCATACCCATGGGCAGGTTTAGAATACATATAATCAGCTTCTTTTTCAGCTTTTCAAAATTACGAGTAACTGCTAAAATTGAGAAATTTATAGAAATACTTATATTTGTAATAACCAATATAAGGAGAGCTTCCCATCTCCCCGGAATTTCAAGGACCATTTCTCAATTATTTTAGATGTTAGTGTTGAATTCGAACAGGAATTTGGCAAGAAATACCGTTATTACTGCTGCATCTGAGTAATAGTCAGAAGTAACATTCGTATCCCAAATCTTATTTTTATATAGAGAAGCCCACAGAGAAATGTTCCAGAACCTGATATCATTTTCCCATATTTCATTTTTGGATTTTACAAAGCAGTGTGTTCTACTTGAGAAGGCAGAATTCAAACAGTGAATAAATACTTCCAGTGTAATGTATGGTTCTATAAGTAAAAAGTGCTCCTAATTGCTTTCCAGAGCAAAGATATTTGCTAGTTAATTCATTCAGCTTATCCTATAGACTAGCAATTGACCTCATAAAATATCCACTTGGAATTGAGCTTTGTTCAAATTTAGTAGATGAAAGCAAAGAAGATACCGTAAGTAAATAATAAGCAAAAGTAGAGTACCAATAATTTCCTGTGGGAATTAGATAAGACTGAGAGAGGACAGTTTTAATGTTTGCAAAATGTCATCAGCATTACTGACTATCCCATCTTTTAATTAACATATAAATGACAACAAGACCAGCAGATGTACTCACTTTAAAAACATGACAAGACATTCATTCACTGAACCATGTAACATTTGTGTTTACATGGAACAAACCATATACAATGACAAATAACATCTGAATACTTTACAATTTATGGTGATACAATAAAAATAAAAAATTGTATAATACTTTACAATTTATGATGATACACTAAAATATGTGCAAATAATAATATGCATTGAGCTAATTTGCTAATAAAATATTTGCTCAAAAGACAGAAATACACAGAAAACATGCAATTTATCTTTGCAAACAAATTGTATTGCTGCTTACAAGTTTATTTATTGAAGAGCATTAAAGATAAATTTAAGCCACAATGTTAAATACTCTGTCTTTATCTGGCACTAATTTGGTGTAAATTATTTTCATAAGGAATGGAAAGAAGCAACTTACTAAATCTGATCTGACCAGGAAAACAAGGTTTTTAATTAAAATTTGTCAATGAATGCATATATTATTTTCAGGCATATAATTTCATTATTTGATATTTGTACATATTTAAAATGATCATTACAATAGTTCCAGTTAAGATCCATTTATGTGATAGTTAAAAACAATGTTACAAAATTTATATTTTTTTTGTGAGAAGAATGTTAAGTCTACTCTTAGAGTAACTTGAAGAAATGTGTTTCAAAATTTAATTCCTGAGTCATAAATTTAGCAAACCAAGTTTTCTGTTTATAGACTATACTATAATATTTTACTTCATAAAAATAAAATATTTTCTTTTATAAAATGTTTAAAGAAAAAATTTTGTACAAATTATTAAAATATAATTAAACAGTAACATTTTTGATTACCATAGAGTGACATAAGTTAAACCATATATAAAAGGGAAGCTCTACAAAACTAGAAATGGTATGACAAAAGATAAATTGGCAAAAAACATGCTATTTTACTGAACAGAATTGACCATGTATGTTACCGTCTTTACAATAACATCTTCTTACATGATTTTTTGTGTGATTGCCAATAAAGAGAGGGTAAAAACAGCTCATGTGTATAATTTGAGACATAATTGGCAACCATATATTTTTTGATGAATAAACATCAGATATTGTGCCAAACTATAGATGTCTTACCATTTCATTTTAATTGCATATAGATAATGTTGGGACACTGTGAAGTTAGATAATTAGCTAGACATTATCTTGGAAAACTACCAAAGTGAAAACCTAGGTGTACATAGGATATTGTCCCAGAAATAACATGAGTATTAAACAATGATCCTCTTAAATTGCACAATATATAATCATAGAGATAGAAGAGAATTTAAGACATTTGTCTTGCACACAATCAAACCAATTCAATGTCCAGCAGTATATATAGTTCCCTGAGCATCAAGTAAAATTACTACTGAACACAGAGAGAGGAGTAAGTTCTTAGCACTAACTGGTATGCTGCAAAATCCTTTCCTCACGCTCCCCAAATTATCAAATATCTTCTGTACGAGAGTCTCCCCTTATGTGTCCTTACTGATTAAAAGGTGGGGGGAAGGGCCCGGGAGATAGCATGGAGGTAAGGTGTTTGCCTTTCATGCAAAAAGGTCATCGGTTCGAATCCCGGTGCCCCATATGGTCCCCCGTGCCTGCCAGGAGCAATTTCTGAGCGTGGAGCCAGGAGTAACCCCTGAGCATTGCCGGGTGTGACCCCCCCCAAAAAAAAGGTGGGGGGAAGCATGGTGACTGACTGAAATAATAGGGTAGCATATAATGAATAATGCAAAATAACCTCTTCAAAATCTTTTCTTACACCATGCAACATCTTTTTTTTCCATGCTGTCTAAATTTTTATTAATAAAGAACTAATTTATGTTAATAAATTTCCTCTTTCAAAATGCAAATATCCTTGGGAAAATCAAAAAGGTTGCCATTAATCCTTAAAGAGAACTGATTTGATCAAATTATTTCCACCCAGCTGAGATAAGTCTCAATGAGATAATAGGCATTTCCACAAAAGTTTGTGCCTTCAAAGGGAATGCAAAAAAAAAAAAAAGCACTTCTGTGAGCTCAGGTATGGATAAGCAATATGAGAAAGTTTGTGTCCCCCAAAGAGTAGCAAAAGGCAGGGTATGGCTAGGAATGAAAAAGGTGGCAGTAATTCTCACAGAAAAGTCATAGAGGTTGTTTGCAGACAGATGTGCTTATGTTTTTGAAAGCATACACCAATCGTAACCAAACACCTTTTTTTAGGTAGGAAAAATCAATGTGTTGCCCTGCAGTGAGTACCCTGTGCAAGCATTATTTTTGTGTTGGCTTATTTTTACTTAACCTTGACAGAAAAGTCTTGTGTATATGCAGCATAAATATATGTATAAAGGGCTGGGGTTGTGGCTCAGTGATATAGCTCCTGCATTACACATAGGTTCTGACACTGGTGCTGCCAAAAATGAAATGATGATGATGATGATGATGATAAAAAGTATATATTTACAAAATAAATATAAATATACAAAGTAGAATAAAAAAGAGAAAGCATATCCTTACTGTCAAGGAGTCTGCAATTTGATTTTTGCAGGCACATAGATTTCTTTCCTTTTCTTTTATCAGGTGTGAGATGGGGATCCTAAGAAGTTCAAGGCTGGAGCAATAGCAATAGCACAGTGAGTAGGGCTTTTGAATTGCATGGGGCTGACCAGAGTTCTATCCACGCATCCCAGATGGTCACCTGAGCACCACCGGGAGTGATTTCTGATCACAGAACCAGAAATTCTGAGCACCACTGGATATGACAACCCTCCCCTCAAAATGAAGTTTAGGGTACATAAGTGTCATTCTGAATGATTCTCAGACAACTGAGGGTAAGATATTCAGTGTTCCATCTTAGGATTTGGTACTACTAAGACTCTGCAGGGAATCACATAGGCCTCTACAGTGATATTTGAGCCTCAACCCCCAAAACAACTCAGGATCCATCAGGCTCTGCCCAATAATGCCCTGACCAGGAGTGCCTGTAGTGCTGGGGATTCAAGAGGTATTCCCTGATGTGTAGTTTTTTTTAATTGATTTTGGTTTCTGGGCCATACCTTTCAGTCCTCAGGACTGACTTCTATCTTTAGATCACTCCCGGTAGGGCTCAGGGAATCATATAGGTACTCAAGTCAGCTGAATGTAAGGCATGTACCCTACCCACTGTGATATCATTTTTGGACCCTTGATGTGTAGTTTTAATGTAGCCCAAAACATAGGCAATTCTATCAAAATGGTAAGTAGCCAGCATTTGTATTATTATTAAATACATTATTAAATATATTTAATTAATGTTAAATATATTGAATATATTATTATCATTATTATTAAATACAGCTTATTTCTGTCATAGAGTTGCTTTAGCAAAGCATCTCCATATGGATAGAAAAAATAAATACAGAGATTTAGACTCTAAAATCAATGTCAGGAGGACGCGGTTCCTCCTAAAGATCTTTCTTGTCTCTTCCTAGTTTCTGTTACTGGCCAATATAAATCAAATTATTGATTTATAGCTGAAATTTTTCAATCTCTCCTTCAACCATTACATCTCTTTCTACTATATCTCTTTTTCACATGGTATATATTTCTCCTTCTAAAGACATCAGTAGTATAGTTTTGTCCTACACAAATGGTCTTAAATTATTTAAGTGCATCTTCAAAGATCTTATTTACAAGTTCCCACTCTCAGTTTCAGGTATGAAGGTTGTCAAGATATGTTGGGACTTGAAGACCAAATCAGCTCTAACTGAATACTTCAGTACAAAAATATCACTTGACTCAGGAATTAAATTCTTGGGGCCCGGGAGATAGCATGGAGGTAAGGCACTTGCCTTTCATGCAAAAAGGTCATCAGTTCGAATCCCGGTGCCCCATATGGTCCCCCGTGCCTGCCAGGAGCAATTTCTGAGCATGGAGTCAGGAGTAACCCCTGAGCACTGTCGGGTGTGACCCAAAAAAAACAAAAAACAAAAAAAACAAAAAAATTCTTATAAGACCTATTACTATGAGAGGTTTAATCAGTAGTTTAATATTCTCATGAGAACCTCACAGGCTTACTAAGAGTTGAGGTGTCCTTTAAGAGGAAAGAACTTATAATTAAATGATCAATAAAAGCAATAAAGGGTCTTATGTATAAAAATATTGTTCATAACTGTAATATTGAGAGATGCAAAGAATAGCATATCAATGCAAGGACCAATCACTATAGTATGATTGCTTGATAAGTATGATATCTTCATAAACAATAATGTACTTCAAACTGATTTTAGATTTCATTCAGGATTGTTCTCTATTCATCATATTGCATCTACTATGCAAATAGCACAAATGTTAGATAAAATAACTAATTTTTATATTTAATCACTTGAGTAAAATGTTTTCTCAGACTGCACCTATTTAATTGCTTCACAAATGCTTTAATTTTAAATTTTTTCTTGATTTTTCTCAAGAAGCTTTTCCAAATTGATCCTTAGGAATATGTGAATATAAAAATTACGAAGTTCCCTGTATACTATATTAGTCCTCCAGCCCCACTGTGTAATTTTTATATTCACATATTCCTAAGGATCATTGATCATTTTCTACTCTCTGACATACTTGAATAAGATTAAAAAGCTCATTTTTGACTTTGCTGTACTCTTCTTGTTCTCATATTTGGAGAAATTTCATTTTTACATTAGAGATGTAATGATCAATAATTATATTTTTATGAAAATAAAAGAGATTGAAATGTCAAGGTATATAATATCATTAGTTCTGAATTTGGGTGACATAGTTTTTTTCTCACCAACATTAAGTTCTATTCCCTTCATATCACAAAATTGAGTTGCCTTCACAAGAGAAGAATTCTACTTCAATTATTTCACAACTAACTTTTTCTGGTTGTTAAACTTTCGACTCTAGTAGAAGTATGAGTATAATATTCAAAACAAGTTACAAAGTATTCTCACAGTTCTCATTTGAAATAAAAGAAATGTAGTGGTTTTGGTAAAAAATTAATGTTCCCCTTGACATTTTGCTGGAAAAGATATTTTCCGATTTTAATGAGTCTAGGTCATGCTGGTTATCAGAATTCCAGAACTCAATATCACAGTATCCTATAAGCCTATCAGCTTCCACCTTCTTCATTCCAAAACTGACAGCAGAATGCATATCTCTAAAACTTAGTTTCATTGCATTTCCCAGTTGTAGCTAGACTATGATTTCATTTCCGTTTTGGTTACTTTTCAATTACTTTATTACTGGCAAGACTGCATATATTTTAAGGGTTTTTAAATTTATGTTACAAGGGGGGATTTATGATTTCTTGACTCTAAGTCATGATTAGAAGTTCTAAGGAACAAGCAAATCAAAAAGAAAAAAGAACAACAACAAAAAGAACCAATAATCAGTAATACCTAGAATTGGTGGTAAAGGGAAGTAGTTTCCTATGTGCCTACAATCCTTTATTCTAACCAAATTAAACAGATTAATTTCTATTTCAAAACTTCACGCAAGGCTGATCTTAATTTGAAAGAAGACAATCTATCCCAAGCCATCATTTAAATTTTATGCATGAAGATTCTTCTCTTTGGTGACACTGAGAAGCATCATGGTGGACCATATTGTGTCTTCCTGCAGTTAAGGTATTGAAATCCTAACTAGCAGCACTTTAGAAAGAGAACTGACTTGAAAATGGATCATTATAAGTGAATTAGCTTAGCTAGAATGAATAATCTCTTGACATTTTGCTGGAAAAGTCTCCAGCTGTCCAACCTACTGCCTCCCAAAGTCTGCAACCTACTAGAGTAGGTGTAGACCTTTAACCCATTATTACCGCTATTCTGACAGCAAGGAAAGATTGGACATACATTCATACAGGGGAACAGGTTATGTGATCATGAAAATAGATGATGCTAGTGTGACTATAAGTGTAAGAAGGTGGCAAGTCAAAGATGGCAGCAAAAAATGTTAGAAAGTAGAAGACTAGGAGAATTTCTTCTTTCTGATCAGAAGGAATCAACTCTTCTGACACCTGGACCTAAGACTGGAAGTCAATAAAAGTGTGCGACAATGAATTTCTGCTATTTAAATCATTCACTCCATGGTATTTGGGGCTTGTCAAAATCAAACAGAAACTAAATACTAAAAATTCAGCATTAAAATCATCTGCCTCCATATCATTTTATTTGCATAAAAACATTTTATTTAAGCATACACAGATGTACTTAAAATGTATATTATATGACGTATGTGCTATCATATGTAAAAGCCTTTTTCTCTTATTGCTTCTTATAATATCAGTTGCATACAGTAACCTGAGGTCCAAAAAGATCTAGCAATAGTATGTAATATAATAAGTAATATGCCATAATAATATGTAAATATTTTTGAGGGGCTTCACTGCACAGCGCTAAGGGGTTATTTCTGGATCTGTGCTCAGACATCACCCTTGGTGGGGCCTCAGAAACATCTGGGGTGTTAGGATTAAACTTAGATCAATGGCCTGCCCCCCCAAAAAAAACACCCTGCCCACTGTTCTATCACTGACTCCACCAATAAAATATTTTGAGAGAAAATTCACATTTACATAATAATATACAGTGTGTTGATATAATTTTGTCTATTCAATATTAACATTAGTGCTGCTGGAATGTTATCATATGTAATATATATTTCAGTTATGTATATAAGGAAAACATATAAAGCTCATTTGGTTCTATCCTTCTTTGAGATATCCACTACAGGACTAGAAACATAGACAATCATAGGAGTATGAAGCAATTTTCTCCAAACTTTATAGTACTTCAAATGAATGAGTGTCAATTACATTTTTTTTTCAAAATAAAATTTGAAATTGTCTCATATGTTCACTTCATAATATGTCGTAATTTTATGCATATTTAAGACTTGCTTAACTAATGCTTACTTTGGTTTTTGATTTTAAAATTTCATCCTACCCATTTTGATTCATTTTCATTGCCCCCACTTGGCACAGAGCCAGGAATAAACCCCAAGTATGGTTGGGTATGGATGTGGTTAAAGCACAAACCACATGTGGGAGCAAATTTATTTATTTAGAGAAAATAACAATCATTATTAAAGTACAGGATAAAATGTCCAAAGCACACACAAATACAGTCTCCAGTTCTTGATCACTTCCTTGTTGCCTTTGCAAGCCCAAGGATATGACTATTCATTCAAATTAGTGTGACTATCTATTAACCAAGACTTCAAGAAGCAACTCGTATTTATGGTTTTTCAGCCTGCCATAACTCAGGTCTATAAATCGATACTACCCTGTTCTCATGTTCCTCAGTATATGACATGAACTGATACATGCTATATGAACACAATGTATCTGTGCTAGTGTGTGCAAGTAGGTATCAACAGATGCACTTACTTGTGCACATGTTTAAAATTTTGTTAAGAAATTATGTAAATAATATGGAGGCTGAGCAGACCACGTTCACACTAATTCAAATGAGGCTGCAAGTCATAGGGCCATATACTGTGCTCTGCAGAAATATGATTTGATGTGAGCACACATCGATACGCGTGAAGCTATGGCAATATTTTAGTTGCCTTTCCGTTAGGTTCCCTCTTCACTAGTTTTCAGAGGAATTGGAAGTGTGCATTGGGAGAAACAGAGAAGTTCTGTAAAGATAGTTTGGAATAGTTCAGCTTTATGAGATGTTCCTTAACTTTATTTGCTTTCTTTATTTAATTTCAAGTTTTCTTTTTTTCTAAATATACCTACTAAAGAAGACAATAAAAATACAAATCAAAAACTGACTAGTGTTTATAAAAGTAGATATAATAGCCAATTATTTAAAGTTAGTGGATCTCTACTTTAGAGTAGTTATTAATTTTTATAAATTAAAACTATGTTCAAGATATCCTCCTTTAAGTTCTGCCTCTAAAAATATTTCATGTAACTTTGATCTGCTCTATTAAATAATTAAAAAAAGAAGTAGTAAGGGAGGTCAAACCTACAGAGAGGTTTGATTATTTTTGAATCAACAATTTTGCCTTTATAAACTAAAACATTTCCATGGGTAACTCATGTTCTATAATAATTAGAAAACCTGAAACAAATTTTTCCGGATAGAAATAAAACATTAAAGAGAGAAATGGCACTAAAAATCTATGATTTTCTTTTCGTTTGGTCCTACAATAGAATCAACATCCCTGGTGCTTCGTATTATCTTTAAAAAAAAGTGAAAAATGAACAAGTCATGGATTTTCAGTGCTCTAATGACTTACACTAATGTATTCCTTCATCTAAATACAGATTTCTATTTAAAATTCAGTATGCAGGGGTATTATGAATTCCACTTTAATGGATTCCAAATAATTGCCCTTTAGAAATGATGAATAGCTGTTTAAAACCACTGATAAGAATATACTATTTCTCTCCTAACAATAGGCCTTCACATTAACTGTGTCAAATATGCCTGAAATTAGTTTATTAATTTTTTATTGATATGCAAAACCCAAACCGATGACAGATGGAAAATAACCCTTTGCTGAGAGCCCCCAAGTTTCCTTCCCCAAATATCTGTTGTTCTAATGGGTGATGGAGAGCAGAGACAAAAAACACTTTGAAAGGAGAGTGTGCCCAAGCAATGCGGATAAAGCCCTCTGTTGCTTTGCTTTCATTAGTTTGTACAGTTCCATAAGATGTACTTGTAAGGTAGACATCATGACTAGAGAGCCTCAAACCCCACAAAGGTAAAGCTGGTTTTAGTTTTTGGCAGTGATCTCCAATGTCCTTATCTTAAAAAGACTTCTAAGATTGTATTCACATATCAGCAGTAAGAGGCAGAACTAGCAAAGTAGAAAATATATTATCCATTTCTTTTATATGGTATTGACCGAGAGTTTCATTTGCAGAGGGCCGTTGATCAGAATGGATGGTTTTCTCTACTAGTTAAAAATAATATCAGGCTCTAAAAGCCGGAATAAATGCATGAAACACTGTCCTATGTTGACGTATCAAGCATCTCCATGAACCATCTCATTTTTTTATAGCTATACGTGATTGTATTGAACCATGAAATATGTGTTGTTACTTATGTGATTTTCAACTAAGAAAAAATGCTCATCTATACAGAAAAAGGGAGATCTGGACTTTTTCTATGTCATTCTAAGAAAGGATTCAAGGGGAAATTAAATTAAGTCTTATTCAATCTATTACTAAGAGCTTTTGCCACTTCGATTTTCTGTTTACTCACCTTTCAAGAAAATTCACTGTGTTCTTCATCAAGGGGAAAAAAATCTTATCTGGAAACTAAAATATGTTTCAGAATTTACATGATTTTTTGTTTACTGCCATTAATTTATAAAGCCATGGTTCTCAGGACAGATTATATACATTTAGAGCAGCCTGCGAAGGGTGTATATTCAATATATAGAGACATGTCTATCTATTTATGCATGCAAATGCATGTAAATACAAACAAGTTGCAATGAAATGGATATTATATTTTGGGTGCCTGACTGACTCTCTAAGAATGCATATTTTAAAAAAAAACTGTAAAAGAAAAGAAAAAGAAACCCTTCAGATCTCCCATTTCACCTCTCCCATCAATATGAATAACATGCCCTCATTTATTCTTATAAGAACTGCTAGTCGGGATGCAAATGGAAAAGAAAATGGAAACAAATGCTTGCTTCACTTTTTGTACGTAAGAAAACAAACACAAACAGAAACATTTCTCTTTCCCTAAATCTTATCTAAGTATCATAAAAGAGGGAGGAAAAACAAGGGGGGAGGGAAATTTCCATCTATCAAAGTCACGGAAAAAGAAAGCAGAAAGGATGAAATCTGTTTTATAGTCTTTGCAGTCCATGTGTGCAGAAAACCTTGGGTTACTTGTTCCTGCCTGTTCCCCCCCTTTCTCTAGCAGAGGGCTGACTGCCCCTTCCTTGGCCTTTTCTGTCTTCCCCCAGGGTCTGCTGCCTCTCTGCACACAAAGGGGACCAGGAGAAGAATGGCCCCTCTGTTTCCCTGCCTGCTGCAGATTGCATCCCTGGCTCCATTCTGTTCATTCTGCTGCTGTACAACTTCGCTTTTATGCCCTCCTCAAGGCTTTTCTGCAGCCAGACGGTCTGTGAAAAGGGGTCTATTTGCATAAACAATGCCATGTGAGGGGTTCTGCTGGAAACAAGATCAAAATTCACTCAAGCAAATCTTCCTGATTTGCCTTTCTTCCTTCTTGGCCTTTCTGTCTTTCTTTTCTTTCTTTCTCTTTTTATTTTTTTGCAGCTCACACCTCCTAGAGTTACCATCTGTATGCTAAAACATGAGTGTCTCAGCTCTTCTTTTCCTCCTTTTTTTTTCAGATGTCCAGTTTTATTAAACAAGCCCCCAATATATCTCCTTTTCAGAGGAAGTCTGCAGAGAATCCATAAAATAAGACGATGGCTGTGGAATGAGGAATGCCTCGTGTGTTAAACCAGGGCAGGAGGCCAGCTCCGCATCAGCTAGCCTGAACCTACTATTAGATTTGTCATGGAGGCCTCATGGAAATGCACATCCAAGCAGAAAGCAAGCAGATTCGGGGCTCCGTGTTTGCAGGTTACCAGATGCAGTCTCTCCCAGCTCTGGGTCTCCCCCAGAATCACAGACATCTCTGCTCATTCAGCTCTTTTCCTCCATCTCTGAGCCACAGAACTCCACCAAATTGTAATATCAAGCTGAAAAGAGGCGAGAAGAGCAAGTAGTTAAAATAAGGCTGCATAAACAAGATGAAGAGGAACTTTGTTAAATCATTCACAGCAATCAGAACCTTGCCTGTTTTTATTTTTATTAAAAAAAAGAAAACAACTTAAGCAACTCCTGTTAGAAAGGGGATAGTTAAGGGTAACACTAATATGAATTGTTCACTCAATAAAAATCCTTCTGAGCTTAGAATGCATGCTTATGCAAACAGTGGCTATCTTGCCTCCAATCAGAACTGAAAAATGTAATTTGGCTTAAATATTTCTTTTGCTTTTTTGGAGGCAGTGAGTAATATGGCCTGGTGGAGAAAGCAGCAAAGCAGATATATTGCCAGCATCTCTCCTCCCTCCTGTTTTCCTTTGTCTTGAATAAGCTATAACCCAATGTTTTGCTGATCTATGGTCCAATAAGGAATGCAGGTTTTCTCCTTTTAAACTATTGTGATTGTGGCCTACAGATAATTTTCCTATAAAAAGATATAAGGCTTCCTAGAGCAATGACCAATTCCCTATCTGGGACAGGATATACACAAAAGAAATATGGGTAAATAATTGTACAAGGAAAGAAATTGTTGTTTTTTTTTAAGCAGGTAATCTGGATAAACTCATCAGCCTAAAAGCAAATAGTGTAACAATCAGGAAGATAAAACCTACCTTGGAGAAAATAAAATATGCTTAGATTTGTGACTTTATAATGGTGCTTTAATAAAATTAATTGGTCACTTTTGGAGGAGGCTTAGCAACCTCTTCATCATTATGAGAACCATTAAATAAAGGGGAAGATAGAAGCAATTATCCTGTATTTTTCTTACTAAGCACAATCACAAGAGAATCAAATCATCAGTACAAGGAAGTTTCTCTCTAGAAATAAGAAACTTACAATATTCCTATATTGTAAGTCTTTGTGAAAGAAAGATCAAGCCTCTAGCAAATCCTACATAATTCCATCTTTGAGGTTGTCTTGTCCAGGAAACCCCAAAATAAAAACTGAGAATGATTCATATCACTCCTTTTGATGTAAAAGATGACCAATGGGACCACTGGAAAACAGGGAAAATTTACACAATGCAGAACAGATAAAATGCCACAGGGTCAATATCTTAGATTCTTTATCAATAAAAACTACCTGTGGGTGAGCATGAATGAAAAGAGACCCAAAAGCATCTTCCTGTGGCATCGGTATTTGGATCTCAACCAAATTTCCCTGTTAACTAATTAATCTAAATCAAATGAAGACAAAAATCAGAAATAAGTAAATAGGGACATATAAACTTGAATACATCTTTTATGATGTTGATGATTATTGAATTTTAAATGTGATTAAGGTAATGTTAATAAGGCACAACTTAGAAAAGATTCATTTTTTTAATGACATGAATGCAGGGTTATAAAATACACTTACCATTTCACTAACGAACCAGTTTAAAAATAGTCAAGAGTATGATCTGTGGATTAAAAGATTGATGGGTGATTGTGTGAGAAAGCAAATACAAAACAACTGTAACAGCAGAGTGGACAATTGTGCTCACTATGAATTTATTGTAAGTGTATCTAATGTTTGGAAAAATTAATTATTCAATAACCAATAAAAACTATTTTTTACAAAATATATTAAACTACTAAAATATATACAGATGAAATAATATTCTGCCTGGGATTAACTCCAAAGTAAATGAGTATTGGGTATGAGGTTTATATTGATAGGAATAAAGATGAAACAAGATTGGTTATGAATTGATAATAACTGAAGTAAAGCAATAAAGTATAATCATGATCCTTATTGTATTTCTTTAAATTTGTATGTATTCAAATTTTAGTTACTGTAGACTTTTAAAAATTAATATTAAAACTTACTTAAGGGGTGAGCTTATTTGCCCACCAAAACTATGGCTGTAAAACTAAGAGATAAGAAGTTGATGAACTAACTCATATTAGACAAATATTGAAAAACAAAACAAACACTTATATCATATATGACACACTGATTCATGTATATTCATAGACATACACATACTAAAACATCACTTGTGATTAAGGATCTGGAAAAATATGAAAAAATAAGCTTTCCTAAGCAAGACATTCATCAATAATATATTCAGTATCAATTTATTAACTTGAAGTATTCAATTAGTATGGTTATAACAGTGGAAAAACCTAACCACATTAAAATGTATAAACCTACTCAGTATAAGAGTTCAGGAATTGATTTTTATTCATTTATGCCATTTTTAAAATTTTCTGCATACTGAAATTTGAAAGTCATTTTCACATTCCTTAGCCATATAAATTGTAAGAATATTATTTGTATATTTGGTTGTTCTTTTTCTTATGCAGAAGACATAAAACTATAAATTCAAATGTCTCTAAATTAGATTGAGCCTATCCTTTAAACCCAGACTCCATCTGTAAGAATTATAACAACATAATAATGCTAACAAATTAAATGCTTTATAAGTCATCTTATCTCGTTTAATCATGCCAACCGAATGCTAAATTGAGTATATAGAGAAGGAATTCTCTGGGGGCCCTTCCCATATCTCCACATCTTGCAAGCCAAGTCATGATAACCTTTTATAATAGTCCATATTTTCAAAGATTTTTTTATAAAGAAATAGCCTCAGAAAACAAATATTGTGTCTTCATTAGGAGAAAGAGAGAAAGTTTACTCTCTAGGACAATTTAGCTATCTCTCTTTGCTGAAAAGTTTGAAAAGCTTTGTTGAAATCAACTGAGGAATTTCTACAGCTCAAGATCTCTTGGTTGGGGCCCAAACCCTTATAGACACAATGCCCACCTGGGTATTTCTGAGTCTTTCCTATGAGCCTTAAAGAACAGGAAGGGCATGAAGGATGTGGAAAGCAGACACAAATAGTGTATTTTCATGATCTGCTGGACCATCAATGAGTCCTCATCTCTGATTCAGGCGGTTCTTTTCTTCCAGTGTCACTCATGAGGCAGAAGCAGACAGACAGACCAGCTCTAACCTCAAGAACATAAAGGAAAAGCTTCCCCTGTAAATCCAATCAGGCTTTGAGAGACAGAATATTGGGATTTTGTTTAGTTGTCCCATGTATTATTACATTGGTGTCTTGTTTATCCAAACAACATTGCTCAGTGTTTCCTGAACATTTTCTTTTGCACTCTCACTTTTGTATATATGGAAAGACAGAGAGTAAATAATAGAGATACACCCGCATAGAGGAATATGCAGTAAACATACATTTTCTAAGTCCAAGTCACTATACCACAACTGTTACCAAGTACCAATTTCTTTCCACCATGTTCTATTAATCTCCCTCAGCTCTAGATTCCTTCCTTCCTCTTCCTCAGGAATCCAATTCTGCACTCAGTCTTCAGATTGATTGTCTTTTAACTTTCCCTACGCTTCATTTCCTCATATCTCACATGAGACCATCTGGTGTTTGTCTTTTTTGGTTCTGACTTAGTTCACTTAAGGTGACGCCATTCTATCCAGGTTGTTGCAAGTGGCAAGATTCTATTCTTTTTTATGTGGCTGAATAGTATTCTACTGTGTGTAAATCACTCACTCTTTACATCTGTATTGACCTCCTTTAAGGAAAAAAATGATTAGGTATTTTGTGAGGTTTCTCTGTCCCAAAAGGATACAAAAATGCAGATTTGAGGTGAAGTCAGAGTCATCCTTTGGCCAATAAAATGGATTCGTGGTTTTTGCATCTCAGTGCTACATCTGATTACTTACATGCCTGTAAGTTGCATATATTTCATATGTGTCAGAGAAGGTTTATCAGATTCAGAAGTGTCGTGCATAGGGCCAGAGTTATTGTCCAATGGGTTCATTTACCTTGCACATAGTTGATTCAACTTCACTTCCTGGTACCCCAAATGGTCTCATGAACACCTCCAAGATAAATCCCTCAGCATAGAGCTGGGAATATGCCCTGATCATCCCCCAAATGTAGCCCCAAAAGAAATAAATAAACAAGCAAAAATGAAGAGTATCTTGCAGAGAAAGGCGAGTGGAATATTTTCTTCCAATTTACCAATGATATATGATTTGAGAATAATCACAATCTCTCTGCTATCTAGGTTTCCAAAGCTTTTGTTTCAAAGAATACATCTCATTGAAGATAAGTCAGAAGATTTAGTTTCAGTGGCCCTAACTACAATATCATCACACTTCTTAAAACAGTGGAATTGAATAAAATGTATAAAACTTTATATTATAATTATAAAGCATACACTAGGAAATGCAGACTTCTGTTGAGCCTGTAGCATGTAAGGTCTTTGTGACAGAGTTCATAATATAATCTTTCCTGTAGACAAACTCTTGTCTTTTAAGCCATTAACAACATAGAGCAGGCCAATATTTTATTGAAATATTTGTGGCATATTTGTACATTATACTTGGTTCTTTCTTTTGTATAGTTATCATATTCATACCCTTTACATGGGAGCAAATCAATAAACTCCCTGGAAGTCATCTCAGTAGGCATAACATGCTTCCCAATTTTGAAGATCACCAAACTAAGTATTTCTTTGAGATTCTAGTCTCTGTCAGTGATGAATTTCTCCAGTAGAATAACTGAGGAATAATTCCCCAGTAGAATAATCAAGGAATAATTGAGAAAAAAGAGGTGTCCTTAAGGTGTTCGGTACAATATTTTCCTGATATAGCTACCTTGTATATCATAAGTATACTCTTTCTAAAACATCATTTTGGACCCATAGTGATCTTGTGACTCCCAGTTTAATATAATACTTGGGATCTTATCAAATCAGACTCCATAAGTACTCAGGTGGCAAAGTATAACCTTAATTTTACAAGTAAAAATGCTGCATTTGAAGGTGTAGCCTGGCACAGATATTTCATTGCTTTGCCTGAAAACATATCCCCTTCTATGCTGGCAATAAAAAGCTTTTAGCTCAATAGTGGAACATGAACTGAAATTAAACCTGAGAATACCCAGATAACCACTACTATATCCTGGCCCCAGATATGCAGAGTCACCACCACAGACTGAGCAGAAAGCAACAAATTATGTCTCTAAAGCAAAACAGCCAGTCAATGACAGAAGTTATTCATTTGATCCATATGTTTTCACTCACTCTCAATTGGCTGACTAAATATGATCTTTGACCTCTCCAAAGACATCAATAGAGCCATATCACTTTAATTCTTCTTTTGTTTGGTTTGGTTTGGTTTGGTTTGGTTTGGTTTGGTTTGGTTTGGGGGACACACCTGGCTGCTCTCAGGGGTTAGTTACTCCTGGCTCCATGCTCAGAAATCGCTCCTGGTAGATTCAGGGGACCGTATGGGATGCTGGGAATCAAACCCAGGTCCATTCTGGGTCTGCCGTGAGCAATGCAAATGCCCCACCTCTGTGCTATCTCTCTACCTTTTAACTCTTCTTGTGATAGTAGGTACTCGATCAGGATTCCTCAAGCTTTTTAAACAGGGGCCCAGTTCACTGTCCCTCAAACCACTGGAGGGCCAGACTATAGTAAAAATAAAAATTATGAACAAATTCCAATGCACACTGCATACATCTTATTTTGATATGAAGAAACAAAACAGGAATAAATACAATATATGGCCCGTGGGCCGTAGTTTGAGGACCACTGCATCAATCAGTTCCAGACAGACTACTGTGGCTATTGAAACTAATCTATGTTGGGTCCTTTTCGATCTAAGAAAGATGCCCCTTTTATTACCAAAAAAATATGCTCAAACATGGGTTAAAAGTCAATAAAGTGTAACACAAGCTTCCAATGACTTTTAATATTTGTAAGAATCTGGTACTATTGAACGACATTACCGTCTCCTCAAAACTTAACTTGGAAAGATTTCTGCCCACCTCCCTTCTTATATCCTAGACTGGAGTATGACAATGTCACACCCAATAGACATATTTCTAGGAAGGAAAAATTACTCACTTGAGAGAGTCTTGAGAACTAATCAAAATAAAAGGGGTTGGAGATTAGAATGACCTGTTTTGAAAATTCAGGATGATGGTTTGTCCATCCTGGTCAGGAAGTGACTAAATCAAGAGTAACACTAGATCAGGCTGATGAACAGATCCCTTCTCTCACTGGAAGCTAGATCTAAAGATCCCGCAAGCTTCAAGCTTAATACTTGCTATGATTGATATAGTTGCCTTCGGTTCTCCTCATTCTGATCATTTCAGATGAAAAACATGAATGTGAATTAAGGGATAATTATAAGAAAAGCACTGTTACAGCTACTCAAATGAAATACTCTGATTATGTGTCCAAAAATACAGGGGAAGCAACAACCCATTACTGGCAGAGGTCATTCCAAATTTAAAAGCCACAGGGAGTGAAGACAGTCTACTTGTGGGCTTTACTATGTCAGTTGTCCTTTGTATTATTCTCTGTAAAGGCAGATGTCGTCCTATACCTCTGCTAAACTTCTACATATCTCTTAAATTTAATTGACTTAAGGATCTAACATCTCCTCCCCAAAATCATTCAATTGCCTTTTCTATTCACTAAAGGATTATTGGAGAGAAAAAGACAATTTCTATTCCAGCATCTTGAATACAAAACGCGTCCTATAATCACATATATCTTCTCCCTGGTCCTAATAATTCCTTAGGATATAAGACACCCAGGTGACACTATGGTTAAACAAAATGCATTAGATTGCCTTCAACAATCAAGGACAAGACTTTATTGTTTGAATATATTTTGAGTGCAAACTTACCAGATAGTGGTAAGCTTACTGTGGGTCATGATCAACCTGTATTCTCTTAATAATCTAGACCTCAATTGAAAAGCACCAGCAATTATGAACATACTTTGCCAAGTCACCAAGGGTGCTCTTAGGATGATATGTTACATGTATAAAAGTCAGACATTCGGGGCCCAGGAGATAACATGGAGGTAAGGCGTTTGCCTTTCATGCAAAAGGTCATCGGTTCGAATCCCGGGGCCCCATATGGTTCCCCGTGCCTGCCAGGAGCAATTTCAGAGCATGGAGCCAGGAGTAACCCCTGAGCACTGTCAGGTGTGACCCAAAACCAAGGAAAAAAAAAGTCAGACATTCATTTACTCCCCTCTTCACAAACAATGTTAGGCATCCATTTGCAATAAGTATAAAACCTGTATCTTCTCTGAGTTTATTTAAATTGATTGATTATGTGTCTTGGAAGGAATCCATGCCAGAATGAACTCAAAGAACAAGGTTTTAATGAAACAACAACAAACATAAAAATTTAAAAAGAAGGGGCCCGGGAGATAGCATGGAGGTAAGACACCTGCCTTTCATGCAAAAAAAGGTCATCGGTTCGAATCCCCGTGCCTGCCAGGAGCAATTTCTGAGCATGGAGCCAGGAGTAACCCCTGAGCACTGCCAGGTGTGACTCAAAAACCAAAACAAAAAAAATTAAAAAGAAAACACTTGTAGGGGAAGGCAAAGCTTATGCAATCATTAAGTGCCCCAAAACTCCCTGAATTATTGAAAGACTAATACAGAAGCAGAAAGAAAAAGTCACCTGGTTATTATTTTTATCTCTTTCTTTTTGAATGTAATATCTTTACTTAAGCACCATGAATACAAACATGTTTGTAATTGTGTTTCAGTTATAAAAAATATAGACACGCCTGGTTTTTCAAAGTAGATCTTTATTATCTATATGAAATTTTCAATCTGTTGGGTTTAGGAATAGGGGCCATGATGGAAGACAGCACCCTACTGACTTTCTTCTTCCAGCTGGATCTCTGTGAAAGTATTAAGTAGTTTTACTTCAATACTTTATTGACAAATTAAGCATATGTAGAAGTCAAATTTTGTCGGTCATACCAATCAGACAGGACATAGTGACAAACCCTAAGGGAAATTTGCCAAGGAGCCAAAACTTTAAAAAAATATGGATATTTTTGGAAGGGATGACAGTGGGAAAAGAAAACAGAAAGGGGGCTGGCGAGGTGGCGCTAGAGGTAAGGTGTCTGCCTTGCAGCGCTAGCCAAGGAAAGAACCATGGTTCGAGCCCCCGGAGTCCCATATGGTCCCCCCTAGCCAGGGGCAATTTCTGAGCGTGTAGCCAGGAGTAACCCCTGAGCATCAAACGGGTGTGGCCCGAAAAACAAACAAACAAACAAAAGAAAACAGAAATGGACTTTATTAAAATACAAATCTACCTTAAAGGATCATCCTGCTTACAGAGTGCTTGTGTTATAAAGATTTATTAATCTATTAATGGTTCAAATAACGGAATGCCTGTGTTTCTCCAAAAATTCAATGAATCAATGTTAGATTCTTAAACTAGAAGTAAACCTTATTTTTCCTATGAAATCTTGTCTATGACAAGATTGTCTATCTAGCAGATAATATGTGCCCCAGCTGCAGAATATAACAGAGGAGACAGATGACATAGGCTGTACTTATGACCTCTGTTTCCTTCTAGGCAGTTCTTGAAATCTCAAAAACTAGAAAAAAATTTAACTTAGAAGAAGTCTTTTCTAAAGTCTTAGAAATCACTCTCTAACATGTACCAGCTATTGATATACTCAAGGTTGGTTGCTGTTATTTGTTAAAAAATGTTTTGTATATTAAACTTGGTACAATGTTATTGGAGTTTAAATTATATTAAAGAAAAGGACTAAAACATTTTAAACAAAATTTGCACTAACTGGAGATAATTTCTAAACTTGTTTTTCAAAAAAGTAAGTTTATTTTCCTCCAGCTAGATGATTCCCAGTTGGAAATAAGTTTTGACACTAAGTCATCATTGCTATTTTTGCTGGAACAAAATTTTTAATATTACACTGAGAAAAGTTAATAATAAAAGAGGTAAAATGTTAACTTCAGTGATTCTGAAACAAGATCAGAATAATGAGCATATCCTCAGAGAGGAAATAACATGCACGAATTGATATTTTAATTACCACAACATGCCAGCCTGTTGCCACTTAAAAAAATAATCTTTCCTCGAGTGT
Source organism: Crocidura indochinensis (assembly GCA_004027635.1). Taxonomy (NCBI): domain Eukaryota; kingdom Metazoa; phylum Chordata; class Mammalia; order Eulipotyphla; family Soricidae; genus Crocidura; species Crocidura indochinensis. The sequence continues at coordinate 12,067 of PVKC010004537.1, read as the reverse complement.
TCACAGTTGTTAACTTTTAATCCAGGTGAAGATCAGGAAGAGTTTCCCAAATACTTTTTGCTGAGGGAATTTCATATATCCAGTATTAATAGATTCTAGGAATATATACTTAATGCAGTATCTATTTGTGTACGTAGTTAACTTAAGTTCATTTAAAAATATTTGGATCTGTTTTTCAAGTCTAGATTAAAGACTTTTAATTAAAGACATTTAACTGAAAGTTGTTGAGAAATATTTTCTATTTAAGAGTACTGAAAAATACAATTAACATACTCTGAAGCCTATCCTCTAAAGAGAGAATTGCTTGGCTTAGGACCAGAGGGCAAATGAGCACAAAACAGGAAGATACATCAATGGTTGGAGACTATGCTGCCTCAGCTTTGTTACTAGATACAAGGCATTGCCTGAAATCAAGCCCTATAGAAGCATTGGGGTCATGCTCCTTCACTTCCTCCCCAACTGAGCCCGTAGTATCTCCTGAACATCACTACATATTGTCCCAAAACAAAACTAAAAAGCTCAACAACCAATGTTTTGCATTGTATTATTTCTAAAACAGAAAATATACAAATTAATAAAGGGGTTGCACTTAAAAAAAATCTGTAGAATTTCTCATCCTCATTTCGTCTTGCTTTTCAGAAAACACAAAAATATTAGTATTTCCGTGTCCAAATGTATGCAATATCTTTAGCATGAATATTCTTTCATTCATAAGTCATCCAACAGAGCATTGCTAATACAATGACTCATCTGATCATGTCAAGTTCACCAGTCAAAGCATTCTGGGAATATCCTACTGTTGGCATATATTGTCAAGAATTCATTACATCTTTACTATATTCTGAAATATACATTTTAGGTGAAAATCAAGATGCATTTTCTACATATAATTGAATTGATGTGACTGCCCTTTGACATTTTTAACACTTTGGTCACATTGGCCTTCTTTTAACTCCTCAGCTACCCCATTCATTTCTTCCCTGTGTGCTTCTACTTAGTAATCTTTCAGCCCCTCAATTTTTTCTTCTTATTGTACTCCTTTTAGCAAAAAATCTCAACTTTCCAGAGAAGATTTTTTATTCTAAGGATATACAAATTCTATATATAAAGCTCATGAGAGCAGGGGCTTGAAGTACCTCATTTATATATGATTACTACCTGAGTGTAGAGCACAGGCCAGTTCATAATATTTATTGAATTCAACAAAAATTAAATAATCTTTGTGATGTTTCTAGATCCTAACTAACTCCAAACTTGAGCAATCCAAAATGGCGATTTAAATGTTCCGAAGAGAGGCCAATAAGATAGTACAAGAGTAGGGCATTTGCCTTGCATGTGGCTGACCTAGGATGAACCTGAGTTCTATCCCTGACAGCCCATATGGTCCCCCAAGCCAGGAGAAATTTCTAAGTGCAGAACCAGGAGTAACCCCTGAGCATCACGGGGTGTGGCCTACCCCCCCAATGCACCAAAGAATAATCACCAGCAACAATTCTTCATGTCATTTTTCTTTTGAGTAAAAGTGAAAGTCAGTCCATAGAATAGAATAACTTTCTACATTCCTGTTTATCAAAAAATAATGCATACATACTGCCACATTTGATTATTCTCTTTTATGGTTAAAAGTTATAATATCTAGCATATTAGTTATATGATCAAGAAAGTAATCTGAATATTCTAGAGGCTGGAGAGATAGCATGGAGGTAAGGCGTTTGCCTTTCATGCAGAAGGTCATTGGTTCCAATCCCGGCATCCCATGTGATCCCCTGAGCCTGCCAGTAGCGATTTCTGAGCATAGAGCCAGGAGGAATGCCTGAGCATTGCCAGGTATGACCCAAAAACCAAAAAGATTAATCTAGATATTCTACCTGTGATACTATCCATTGTGCTTAGACATAGTCCATTCGAATCAATAAAACGACCGACTGTATTTTGCTTAGGAGGAGAACACTTTAGATAAAAACACATAAACCAGATACACACGTGTTCGATGGGCCCACGAACACGTGTGTATCTGGTTTATGTGTTTTTATCTAAAGTGTTCTCCTCCTAAGCAAAATACAGTCGGTCGTTTTATTGATTCGAATGGACTATGTCTAAATTTTAATTGACATGCTTAGACCATTTGCACTTAACATGGTTATCAATATTTTAGTTTAAATCTATTATTCACTAATTTATGTTCTCTTTGATTTTTTTTGTGTTTTCATTTACTGCATCCTTGCATGATTTTGAATTGACAATTATATTTTATTTAATTTATCTCCACTGCTGTTTCTGTATTTTCCTTTTTATTTTTAGTGTTTGTTCTTGAATTCACAATACATACTTATTTCAGGCTACAATTGAATAATATTCCTTTCCGTTTCATAGAAGAAAATATGTGCATTTGCCTCTCTCCTATATTTTTGACTATTATTTTACAATACATTCCCTTCTCTCTTTTATTTTTTCTATTTGAGACAGAGAAGTGAAGTCAGTGGTACTTGTCTTTCTTCAGGCTCACTTCACTTAACATGATAATCTTCATTTCTGTCCAAGTTGGAGAAAATTGATGTTTTTATTCTTCGAAACTACATAGCATTGCATTGTGTATATATTCCATACATTCATTATCCAATTATTTGTTGTCAAGCACTTTGGTTGATTCAATATCTTAGCATTTTCCCTAAAGAGATATTTTCCTTAGTAGAGGTTTAAAAAGACACTTAAAGAAATTTCTCCATGAATATAAGAGAGCAAGCAAATGATATATTGTTTTTATTACAACCAATTGAAGGGGTGTTTACTTGCACCTCAATTTTGGGGCCAACTCAGGAGTGAAAGTGAACATAACAGCATAATCATCTACTTTTCAGAACCTAGAGATCAATAAGAAACAAATGGAGAAGTGAAAAACCAACAGGCACATTAAGGCTTTAGGTTCATGCTATTAGGTGCGAACATAATTTTTTTTAAAAAACATGAAGGTTTCTTCTTTTATTTTGCAACTGGTCAGTTGCATAATTATCTTATTTTGTTTTATTTTTAACTAGTAGTCTCATAGCCTGATTCATCTGGCATCCTATTGTAAGTGATAAAGTATGTATAATGATTCTTGAAATGGCTCTTAAAAAATTCTGTCATCCTATAATCATCTTATTCATGCTGAAGGCATACTACAGTCTTTGGGGAATATTAAAATTTGCGAAACATGCAAAAAAAGAATGAAATGACACTTTGGAGAAGCTGCTACTCAGAGAACAATTACTTATTATAGCATATATACTGATGGCAAATGACAAAGACTTTTCTAATTTTTTAGAAGAAGCAATCAAGGTATTCTTTGAGCAATAACAATGTAGTTTAGGTTAGCTTAAAAAAATGGAACTTGACCATAAAAAGTTTGGTTAAAATGTGTATTTATCCAATAATTAATGATTCATATAGTTCAATTTTAATGTTCTAAATATGTTTACCACTTATTTTGTTGGGTTTTAGTTTTCCTATTATCACTTTGCCTTATAATTATGATCTTTGCAAGGAGATTATAATTAAGATATGGAATTATGAAATATCTTTACTACTCTAATTAATTTTCTGTGAATTACTGTAATTATATATTGATTTCTATTATGGCATTCATTTCCATTCCTGTGGTGCTTAAATTCTTAAACAGCTCAGGTCATAAAATGCTAAGCACATTGTGAAGTTGGTAAAACATGTCAACAAAATTAAAATATATCAACAACCAAAGGATACCCTGATAGGAGGTTTTGATAGCCTTTAGAAACTAGAACTTTGAAAAAAGTTGAAAAGGATAATGCTTTAAATCTATCATTTCATCAGGCATGGCCCAAAGACAAATAAGAGTTTGACCATTCATAAAATAATGGAAATTATATCTATCAGAAATAGAAGTCAATAATTGTGCTTGTTATTATTTATGCTGTACCTTAAAATTATAAACCTTTTATCATGCAATATTATTTATTTAAGCAGTTCTAAACTTCCCTAACAGAGACAGACATAACTCATGTTATTTTCCCCATGCAAGGAATAAAGAAATGAAAATATTAAATGCTAAAATACTGTGAAAAAGACTATAAATATTTAAAAATCAGTAAACCCATTTTAGAATTAGCATTTTTCTTTTACATAATTTCCTTATTTTTTATGATTAAGTTGCTTATAAATATGGCTGTACATTTACTGCAAAAGTTTGAAGTGAGTCAGAGAGAACTTTCAAATAAACTTTCAAGATACAGGTTAAGTCATAGACAAATTTACTAACAAAAATTATAAGAATTTTAAAAGTTACTTAATTTCTCTATGTGTATTACTACATAGATAGCATTGAAACAGCAAAATATAAAGTACTGGATAAAATATTCTTTTAAAATCTTTTATTTATAACCTATTGGGAGCGACGTATAATTGAAAACACTTAACAGTATATTTCAGGGAATGTTACGGAGTGAATAAGAGAATAAATTTCATTTTTAAATGCCAGACAAAAGTCTCTTAAAATGATGATAGCAGTGGTTAGAAGAAGAAGGAAAGGAATTAGGGCTGGGAAGGAGGGGGAACATAATTTACATAAGGTGCTTTTTATCTAAAATTTTCTTTCTTTTGTTGAATTTGACAATTTATCAGAGCCTTTTCAGAACTGTCTGCCATCCCTTTTAATTAAGCAGCAAGTAGTAAGAAGTGACAGGCAGTGTGTTTCTAGTGTATTAATGCCTATCTTGAGTAAATGCACCTCACCCGAAAAATCTAATTCTGATGAAGGCATTGAGTTCTGTCTCATAGAGAATCTTAACAGTGGATAAACGCACCAAAGGATATTTATTCATCTCTAATTTTCATTTTAAATAATCAGCTTATGCCACTGACGAAGACTTAAACTTTTGTAAACATTAAAGGGGTGCCATATATTTCCGCCACTTTTAGCATAAAAGTGATATCCAGTGAGCTTTGTGATCATTAGGGCTAAGTAGCAATGTCAACTCTAAAAAGTAAGGATTAGATTCTGGCCTCTAATTCTTGATGTTTTTTTGTTATTGCTGTTTTTTTTTTAATGCAGTAACCTATACTGAGCTCTGTGTAAAAGTAATAGCCTCCAGACTGTAGATGTGTGTGTGTGTGTGTGTGTGTGTTTGTTCTAGAACAGCTTAGATTCTTGAAGCATCAAAGAAGTGAGATGTTCTGAATGATCAACTTCAGATGAAATGCATGAGCTGTTGTTTAATAGCATGAGTTCTAGAACTTCGAAGTTCTAGAACTTATTCTCAGACTCATCCTCTTGATGACCCCCACTGAACCTTAATTCTCCTCCAGGTGTCAAGTTTCATGTGTGAATTGCCTCCTAAATTCTCCTGCCTTTCTTTTTGTTTCCAATAAACAAATCAATGTCTTTTTCTCACTTTTCTCATGAGAAAGAGTGCAAAGAAGACATCTGAATGCCAATGAATTGAGAGAACACCATATCTAATATTTGAAATTATATTAGATTAAAATTAATTATTCTAGTATTTTCTTAGATTAAGTTCCCACAGTCACTGAACATGCGTAGCACTAGACTATACAACTATACATTGTTGAAATATATATTATACATAAAATATATTATTTCTTTGTGGTGTGACATTAAATGTATCTTCATCACTAGAAAGCATATAAGAAATGTTTAGATGGTTTTAAATATAGATCTAATAGATAGCCCATGTAAATACTGAGAGATAAGCTCAACATATTCCAATATTATTCAACTAAAAGCTTTATAGTTCAGCAGTTGTCTTTTGCTTTGAACATATTTTGGTTATTCTGGAAGTTTCAAAAATGTAGGATGTTCAGCATTAGATCATTTGCCTGAGTGATTGTTCAATAACATGAGATTTGCAATATGATCTGATTGAAATTCTGCTCTTCGTTGGAAGTAGCCTTCATGGAAAATTACACTGTTCCTGAGTGGAATAGTAAGTTCACATTATTGGTGGCCTTTCCTACTATCATGCCTAATATGAAATGAAATCTGTATCACAAAAGTGCCCAAAGCCTGAGAAATAACACAAGAGCTAAGGCGTCTACCTGAATTCAATTCTCTAACATAAAATGATCTGAAATCATGAAATTTAGTCTTGAGTCTTAACAAGAACAGTGTCCTTGGACTCTAGTATTGAGCTCATGGGCTATTTGGCTAATGACTGCAGGCTACTTAAAACTACTTTGGAGACCAATGACAGAGTGACAAGCTTATTTTCTGTGAGTCAT
>PVKC010004536.1:14593-35751 GCA_004027635.1 Crocidura indochinensis | reverse complement strand
TCGAGGAAAATGTATTATCTGCTGTATCTTACCTACATTTTAATCTTTTATGTATTTTTTGGCATGTATTTTCCAAATATTCAGTCTCCTTGGTTATCATAGTATACCAGTGAGTATTTCTTGTATAGTTGACTTAGGGATAGTAAATCCCGCCAGCTGTTCTTTGGCAATTAATACATTTATCTCTAAAATATAGTAGTAGCATGATAAACTAGAGAATTCTTGATTCTTTACATTGCAAATTTATCTTTTGTCTTGTTTGTAGAAATACATTTGAAAAGTTTATTGAGTCAGTCTCCTGAGAGATGTCTGATGGGAGAAGTAACTTTCTCTCTTGTTTATTGTGAAAACTTTCTTTTTATATTTTGCCCTATAGGTTAAAATGTATTTTAATGGGGCCGGGGCAGTGGCACAGCATTAGGGCATTTGCCTTGCATGTGGCTGACCTAGGACAGACCGTGGTTCTATCCCTTGGCATTCCATATGGTCCCCCAAGACAGGAGCAATTTCTGAGCTCATAACCAAGAATAACCACTGAGCATCACAGCATGTGGCCCAAAAACCAAAAAAAAAAAAAAAAGTCCCTAAAATAAAATGTGTTTTAATGTTGTTCTACATGACTGTTTTATCTAGGAAGCTTTTATCTTATTGTAGAGTGCACATTTTCTTCTTCAATTGGTAAGATTTTGCTATATTTTTCAACAAGTATTTCTTCCTCTTTTGGGTTTTCCTGGTATTCATGTGATTCTAATTTGTTCCTATTATTAGTTTTCTTGTCATCTAATGTTATATTTTATTCACATACTTTATTAACTTTAAAAACTGAAGTTTCTTTTGTTTTTGGTTATTTTTTTTGGGGGGGGCATACTCAGTGATAGTCAGGGGCTACTTCTGGCTATGTGCTCAGAAATCACTTCTAGTTTGGGGGACCATATGGGACATAGGGGGATCAAACATGGTTGGTTTAGGGCCAGTGGTTGGCAAGCTTTTTTTTTTCAACTGAACCAAATCTCGCCAAAATCACGATTGAAATTTATTTTGAGAGCCACACAGGGCACACACTGACAGAGGCTAGGAGCAGAGTCCTGACTCCTGGAGCAGCAGCCTGGCACACAGAAGAGCCAAATTAATAGTGTAAAGAGCCACATGTGGCTCTCGAGCGGCAGCTTCCCGACCACTGGGTAGGCTACCACAGGCAAAGCAGACACCTTACAACTCCTTGCCACCACTGTGGACCCTATGTTTTATTTTATTAACTTTAAAACGTGTATTTATTTTTAATGATATCAAGTTTTTTCTTTTCAAATTTTTAAAAGATTACTCATGGGTCCAGAGAGGTAGCAGATCAGTAGGAATTTTGTCTTTTATAAGGAATACCTACCTGGGACAGACCTGGGTTTGATTCCTGACATCCTATATTGTCCCCCATGCCTGCCAAGAGTGATTTCTGAGCACAGAACCAGAGGTAACTCCTGAGTGCTTCAATGTGTGGCCCAAAACAAACAAACAAACAAAAAAGAACAACAAAAAAGGGGGCCGACGAGGTGGCTCTAGAGGTAAGGTGCATGCCTTGCAAAAGCTAGCCAAGGAAGGACCGTGATTCTATCCCCAACCATCCCATATGGTCCCCCCAATCCAGGGGCAATTTCTGAGCGCTTAGCCAGGAGTAACCCATGAGCATCAAACGGGTGTGGCTTGAAAAACCAAAAAAAAAAAAAAAAAAAAAAAGATTACTCATGAGGTTTACAGCAATACAGGAACTTCTTTTGCCTGTTGCCGGCCAGATTTGATCTCTAGCAATTCCATTGGTGCCCTGAGCATCCAAGAGTGATTCCTAAGAACAAAATGAGGAATAGTATCTGAACAGCAAGGGTGTAATCATCTTTAAAAAATAATCATCATATTCTATTATTTTTCATATTTGGAAATGGGTTTTTGCAACTGCTACCCAATGAATTTTATTTCCAATTTTGGATCTTTATTTTTTTTTTTAGTTTATTGTCTTTTGAGAAATAATGTACTTCATGTTACATAACTTAATCAAGCACATGTTGTGACTAAATTCCAGAAAGTTGCAGTTTCATTAATCTTTGTGAGAAATTTAATAATATAAAAGCCTTAAAAGATAATCTGCAATTTTACAAATTAAGATGATGAATTGTATGTATGCCTTCAGAAGATAGTATTAAACTCAAAATGGTGTTTCATTAAGTAATTCATTTGATTTAAAATTGATTTATCTGGGGCCGGGCGGTGGCGCTGAAGGTAAGGTGCCTGCCTTACCGCGCTACGGACCGCGGTTCGATCCCCCGTGCCCCATATGGTCCCCCAGGCCAGCCAGGGGCGACTTCTGAGCGCATAGCCAGGAGTAACCCCTGAGCGTCACTGGGTGTGGCCCAAAAACCAAAAAAAAAAAAAATAAAAAAATAAAATTTATTTATCTAAAATCAAAGAAAGTATTTTAGAAAATGGTTGTACCTTTCTGCATTCTAACAGAGTTTGTATGACATAAAGAAAACACCATGGCAGTAAAGTTATAATTAAAGATTTAATATTTTAAGAAATACATCATAAATACAAGTTTAAAGTAGTCTACAAACTATAAAATATTCTTTAAAATGGGTTTTTCTTAAAATCTTATAACATGAGATCATGACTTTTAGACATCAAAAAATACAATCTAAGGTATTATCTCTGTTGTTTGCTTGAGATAAACAGATGGAGGCACAGTTTAGATCAGTGATATGATTAATTCTAAATGGGAGATTTAGATGGTTAAACAGATGGACACAGAAAGAAATGCTCCAGGTACAGAGATCAGAGTATAGTATAGGTGGAAAAATGCCCGGAGTACATAATTGAGATAGGCACAACAAAAAGGTACACAGTCTACTATGCTAAGTAGAATTTAAGGGGAGCTAAGACAAATGATCATCTTTAAATGTATCATAATATTTAGAAACTGATGAAATAATAGTGTATATACTGCACTAAGCAGAAATCACCATAGCTAAATGAATAGAAAGCAAGTTCAAGTAACGCTGCAAGCTTTTGTCTATGTGATAAAATAACATAAATATATTGTCTTTATGTACTAGGCCCTAATAAAACATCAAAAAACAAGATATATTTAAAAGATAATAGCTATTTTGCTCAATGAATCATAAAGGTACTAAGGAGATTTTAATTCATGTGGCTGATCCTTGTTTGTTTCCAAGTACTGTGTATTTTCCCTAGAATACTTCCAGAAGTGAATTGTGAGCAAAAATTTAGAAGTTGGTCCTAAACAAACAAAATAGAATAAAAATTATTAAGAAACCAACAGCCATCTATCTTTCAATTAATAATCAATATTTGTGTAGTTTCCTCAGAAAGAACAACTATGGAAATTAAATAATGTAATAACTATTATAGGTATATGTCTTCACATATTTAACAGGAAGGAGATACAAAGTTTATGAAATATATCTCAAACATTTTTGAAATTTTCATAGTTTAAACAACTGAAATATTTAAGCATCCTTATAACAGAAACAAAAACTATATGCTGCTTTAGTTATTCAGAACTTAAAGTCTATTATTATGCTGTCTTTCCTAAAGTGTAGGCTAGTCTGATTTATAGCCTCAAACACAATGAAAATCTTAAATCTATTTAGCAAACGTAAACTGCGCATATATATGTAAGTCCAGAAAAATAAAAAGGGTGTTTGAAGATTTATGATATAAAATTAACCTTCAAATGGAATTTTTTAATTTTTATGAGTCTATTATAAGTTTAATAAATAAATTGCAGATATGTGTCAATTGAATGATATGTATTACAAGTTACATATAGCAAGATTATTATTTTAGGGCATTTCACAGAATTTGCACACAACACAAAGACTCTTCAGTTGATTTCAGTTCTCAGAGATTCAAATCAGTTCCCTCATTATTGACAGGCAAGTGTGATTTCTTGTATTTAAAACCTGTTTTTTAGATATATCCACATTGTAACTAAATTCTCTGCATTATACGATTTCTAGTCAATTTCTCCTCCTATTTTCTACTAGAGATAAAAATGTGCTTATCCTTTCTTTCATTGGTATTTGGATTATTTTCAGATGTACATTAGGATAATTATATATATGTACTGTTTTCTGGTAACTCTTTTAAAAATGTATATATTCTGTGAATAGAGTTATAGTCCAGCATTTAAGTCACTTTCCTTGCAAGCAGTTTACCCACATAATATATGACTGTTATATGAATAATGAAGATGAATAATGAACATAATATAAATAATGAATGCTAGCTTATTTATTACCTAAAATTATATAAACATTCAAAAATCTTATAAACATTCAGTGTAAACACCATAGGAGCTCATGAAAATGTCTCACAGAATGTCTATATAAGTAAAAGGGATGTCAAATTCTTTGTCAACTAATACTATGAAAGTAATCTCTGGAGAAGTAATTTAGATAATGATAAAGTAACTGATAATAGAACAAAATTCCAGCAGCAAATATAAGCTAAAATAATATGCATACTAAAACAACAATTATTAAAATTATAATCAAGGATTTATAGCTGGTGCTTAACAACATAAATGAAAAGGAACCACATAATGGGATGAGATTTACATATTTTTTCTTTTAGCATAACCTTGTTCTCAATTTGTGTGCAACCTACATCAGTTAAATTTATAGCATGACCATAAGTGACCACTGAGCATAGAACTAGAACATGAGCATGAACATGAGCACTGGCACATGCAACACCAATATATAAAAAATAAGACATATAAATATTAAGTAACAACATCCACATTTTACTGATTAGATTTATTGTAAGATTTAAGTAAGATTGACAATATAGCTAATATTTGATAAATACCATCACAGAAAGTGAAAATTCAAAGAATAAAAAGGATAATCTGTTACAGCTTCCCTTAACAATTTTGGATTTATACAAGAATTGATGTAGCTTCATCCAAAACAACAGCAGAAAAAAATACAAGTTTTTAATTAGATTCATTATAAAAATATCAGAGTTAAATTAAAATGTTAAAAAAACTGTGAAAAGAAAAAGTTATAATTACCTGAGATTTGCTAAGATAGGTGTTTGAATATAAATCAGTATTTTCAACAGCTTGTCAGAAGAGAAGGCGTAGAATAGAAAAGAATTTTGTATACCTACTATAACCATTTTGTTCAAAGCATTAAACTCCTGGAGAGAGAGAAGGAATACCTACTGTTCAACTAGATGTAACACACTGTACTTTATGATCAGACTATGTATTTGCTTTTCTTGAAACTAATTCATGGAAACTATCATAATTTGTTGTTATTGTCAGAACATAGTATAAATTCTTATTGGTCCAATGTTTATTCTAATGTCAGTATCAAAAACCTAAGATTTCCTTTGAACCTCAATTTGTCCCTGTATTGCTAAGATTTTTTTTTTATAAAACAGAGAATATTATCTTTATATATTTTGTTTGTTCGTTTTTAGCCAGACACTGCTGCTCAGGGGTTATTTCTGGATTTGCATTAGAGGATCACTCCTAATACAGCCTTAAAGACACATGTGTGGTGGCAGGTATTGAACCCAAGTTTTCCACTCAGGCAGGCAAATGCCCTACCTGATGACCTATTGCTCCACTTCCAGATAATACTTTCTAAAAAAACAATCCTAGATTATCTTCATGGTTAGAGGTACTACAATACAATGTTGGGAAAAATACAAAAACTCTATTAGAAATCTCTAAAAGAGTAGGAAATAATACATTGTATTAAGGAGATTTCACTATATTTATTGACTTCAACAAATCTTTTATTTTGAGTTTAATTATAGAGTTCCTAAATTTAGTTTCACTACAGTAGAAAGAAAAACTTAAAAAAATTAAATAAACATATTCATATTCTACTTTTAAAAAATGATAAAAATTTTTATTTCCTCCAATTCCTCATAATTTATAATCCTTATATTTTAATTTTTTTTGGGTTTTTGGGCCACACCCGGTGACGCTCAGGGGTTACTTCTGGCTATTTGCTCAGAAGTCGCTCCTGGCAGGCGCGGGGGACCATATGGGGAACCGGGGGATCGAACTTAGGTTAGCACACGCAAGGCAGGCACCTTACCTGCAGCGCCACCGCCCGGCTCCATATAATCCTTATATTTAATAATGGCGTGATTTAAGTGTATTTATGAATAAAAGATTAAGCTATTTAAAGTTTCCTAAAAGTTTATTTTAAAAATTTATATTTTAGAATTCCATGATCATTTCTATGAAAATGCCTCACATGTGAGAACATAACAAAAACCCTGTTAGAATGATGATAGAAATAGTATAAAACTGTTGAGCAAGAAGAAACAGTTATTCCTGTGATTTGCAAAATAAGTTGAGATCAACTGTGCTAAATGTTCTAACTGCCTTTGAGAGTGTCTTAATAACATGACACAGGAAGGGGAATCAGAGAAATGATGTTAAATTTCATCTCAGGATCTGACACTCAAAAAATCTCCAGGGAGACAGGTAGTAATATAAATAAATACAAAGGAGTTTATTCTAGCAAGCTGGGGTCCAGAATCTTCTAAGAAATGAGGACCCCAAGAGTCAAATTTAAAGGAGTCCAAAAGTCAGACTCAGGGTGCTGCTGTCATTTGACCATCTGTCAGCTGACATTCACCCAAGGGTCTGGTTCCAGGAAGTCGCTGTTCTCTGGGCCTAGTCTTTCTACCTTAAAATTGCAGCCTGCCATGGTGGCACTAGGGCTCACAGCAAAGTACAAAGACCAGTTGACAGCAGCTAACTTCTTTAAGCAAGCAGAGTATAGATGCCAAAGCACTTTTATCTCTAAGCAAAGGCACACCTTATTCTAACATCAACATTTAAGTTACAGTTAATTCTAAATCTTAGATTCTAAAAATGACTGACAATCTCTGTTACAGAGTTGGATATAGGGCCTGTTTCCATTAGAGAACTGAACATGAAAAAGTTTGAGACATTAAATTAGCAGTGGGGAGTAATAAACATCATAGGAAGGATGGGCAATTCTCTTGATCTGTGCTGGATCCCCAGTTTCACTTTGTCTGGTTCCTTTTGGCCCCTATTAATTGCACCAGCTTCTCCAGGCAGCTGACAGTGGAAGTTCAGTCAGGCTGTAGAGAGAAATTATTCTTTGCTGGAAAGGAAAGTGTGTCTTCTACTTAGCACAGACATTACAAGTCAAATAAAATAATTTCAGAAAAAGGAAAAATAGTAAAGCAAAAAGTTTTGTTGCAAGAAATTTTGTAGAGATATCTTGGGGTGACAGAGACAGGGAAGAGAGTATGAGAGAGAGAGGGGAAAAAGAGAATAAACAGGGAGAGAGAGCAAACATAAACTTCTCCAGCTAGAAAAAGACATGATAGCTTTTGTGAAGAGGTTACATGCAATTTCTTCAAATTGTCTTGGTCTGAAGTCTAGCGTAGATACAGAAGTTAATTGGAATATTACTAGAGGAAAAGCCTTGGACTCTTGATGGTTCTTTCATATTCTTATGAGAATCTTTTCATTCATTACTCATGGGATTCACCTTTTCCTTGGGTGGTTCCACAGTTTCTCCATCTCAAAGAACTCAGCATTTGCATATCAAAAGTTTGTGCTCCTATAACTTTGGGCTACTTCAGAAATCTAGTAAAGTTTTAATTTTTTTTTCAAAAAATCTCACTATCAGGGGATGTAGCTGAAGCACAGTGGTAGGGCGTTGTGTTGCTTGCAGCTAATCCAGGACCAAAGGCATTCCATATGATCCTGCTAGCCAGGAATTTGATGACATTTATTCAAAGACAATATGCATGTCTTCAACTGGCAGATGAAAACTGGCTTATGATTTTTTAGAGAAATGAAATAAATGAGATATCACCTCAAACCTGTGAGATTATACCTTTTCTGAGGTGTTATATTCTTTTCTAGTGATGCTTCAGTTTCTTCATTTCAAATTACTCAGGATTTTCTCTTCAAAAGTATATGTTTCTCATGACTTTGGACTATTTCAAAAGTAATGTTTTATGTTAAATTTCATTGACTAGAAAATTTTTATTTCTATTGGTATTAGAGAAGAGTTAGTCCAAGGCTGAGTACTCTTTAAGATAAACATAAAATAGCTAAAGAAATAATAATTTTATAATTATAGATAATTTATTATTATAGATATAAATAATAAAATTATTATATAAAGACAAATAATAAAACCATTTTAAATATCTTGAGTATAAATATGAAAAAAATTTAAGTAGCTACTAAATTACAAAAATATTTAATAATCCACAAGATCAATAATGTTTAACTTTCAAATCAGTTACCAATCTGTAAACATTATTACACCACAAATAAATTTTTTTGTTTGTTTTATTGGTCACACCTGGTGGCACTCAGTGGTCAGAAATAGCTTCAGGCAGGCTGGGGGACCATATGTGATGCCAGAAATTGAGCTCATGTCTGTTGTCTTGTGCAAGGCAAATGCCTACCATTATGCCCTTACCAGAGAGAAAATTTAAAAATTAATACCAGGCTAGTGTTATGGATAAATGAAGAAAGGAACCAAATTATTAGTTATACTTTAAAAAATTTCCAATTTATATAATTAATCAGGGTGCATTTTAAGTTCTAACTTTTTTGTTTTTGTATACTGAATCATTTGAAAATACCAAGGAAACATTCTTTGATTTGTTTTTAATGATGCATGAGTGGAAGTAATGGTAATTGGCAATATATTTGATTTTAAAAATCAATAATTGTGTTAAAAACAACAAAAAATTAATGAAACACTTAACTGCATGCATAGTGCCTCAGTTAGATCCCATGATTCATGGCATACAAGAAGAATTGCATGTTGTAGCCTATGTGAATCCTATATACTGTGAAGCTACTCTCATAAAAATCAATAAAAGTAAAAGAAAAATCAAAATAAAAAACACAGTACTAAATACTTCCTTAACAATTTCTTAAAAGTGACTATAAACATAGTGTTAAAGAATAAATTGTGTTTGGAAAATGTATTTAAAATGATTAAACATAAAGGGCATAGGAAAATGATGGCACTTAATCCAAATGAGTTTGTAGCACAGTGAATAAGGAGATCGCCTTGCTGGTAGGAGATTTATTTCTATTCCTGGTGCAATATAAAGATCCCAGATCACTTTTAGTAGTGATGCTGGAATATAGGGATATTACATGAACTGGTTTATCTTAAAATTTGAAAGAAAGAAAAAAAATCAAGCAAAAATATAGGAATAAGAAAAGACATCTGCATGCTTTCGAACAACTGATATAAACATACATATATAAAAACAAATCTATGGGGAAAGAATAATAGCTAAATAAATGATACATCAGACATAATGTGTATGTATATGTATAAATAACGGTGAAATAAAACATTTGAAAAAAATAATGTCGGTTTATCAATTTTAAACATTCTGTGATTTAAGACATTTAAAGCAATTAAAAAGGCCAACCATAGACTAACACTTATTTGAAAATGCATAAAAACATAATGCATACATAATATTTCTATTTAAATCTCAGTAATAATAAAATAAAATATTAGAACAATTTATAAAGAAAGAAATAAAATTTGTTATCCGGGTGCATTAAGAAAATGATGAATTATTAAATAATGTTAACTAAAATTGTCAAAATGAATAGATACAACTTGTTAAACCCAATTATACTAAACATATAGAAAAATGAAAATGTGGTTTTGTAATGGTATAAATGTAAAATATTACAAATCTGAAAACAAATAGGTATTTAGTTTGTCATTCTTGTTTTGTTTTGGAGTGATAGTCAGAAATATCAAGTCTACATCTGACTCTATGCTTAGAGTGCGCTCAGGTAGGTCTCAGGGTCCTGCTTGTGTTACTAGGTTTGAACCAAGTTCATTCACTTGCAAGGCAATTCTTACCTGCTGCACTATAATTTACCCTAATAATTTATCACTAACACTGTTACTCTTGACTTTCATATGAACAAGCATCAATCCTGGTAATGTATTCATGTAGAAGGAATGGCATTATACGTCCCAAAGACATGTTCACACATATTCTCACATAGTACATAATACAACAATATATGAATATTCCAAAATCTATCAGCAAATATATTTGTACAAAAATTGTCAAGTATATTATACTCAGCAATTTGAAGAACTGAAACATAGGAATTTGCCACATTCTAGTTGAATTAAAAATGATTAAACTGGACAGAAAAGCTGAGAGGTTATTTTAAATATAGTAAGATTAAGGCATTAAAACAGTGTTATGGGATGTTTCCATTGGAGTTAGTGATTTCCCGCCGTATACTTTACCTGTGGTCCTGTGTAGGATCCCTAAGGGATTATTATGGGCCTTTGTAGTGGAAGGCTGATTATTTACCTGTTCTCTCTGTGTTGCTGTTTTTGCTGTTGCTGGTTTCTTTGTGGTATAATGTGTAGTCAAGAGTTTCCAAACACTATGAAAGCACCACCGAGAGAGTAATTGAACCTGAACAGAGCCTATAGTTAATCCCGTGACAATATACTCCAAGGGTGGAGAAACCCCACAACGCTTAGGCCAAGTGAGTTCCTTTTCTTTTTTTTTTAATATAATTTTTTTTATTTTTAAACATGTTGGGTTACATATCATTGGCAATCATATTTTAGGTACAAATTAACATAAAATCAGGGGAACTCCCATCACCAAAAAGTCCTCCGTCCACCTCAGTTCCCATCCTACTTCCCATATCCTCTCCCCTACCATCCGCCCAGGTTTGCTAAAGCAAGTGTTCCCCTCTGCATCTAATTTGCTGCTTGGTGGTCTTACACCTGTTTGGTCTTGGTTACTACCCTTTCCCCCCGATTGGGAAGGGGGACTAGTCAGTATAAGTTATGTGGATTTGTTTGAGAAAGAAGAAAAAAATAGAAGATAAAGAAAGAAAACGGATAAATAAAAATAAGTAAATAAAAAAAAGAGAGAGGGGTCATATACTCCGGGAATGGGTGGAGTCCTTCCAGAGGCTTTCATTATTGGTTTGAGAGGTGGGGGAGGGATGAAGGTAGCATAGAATAACCATACATAAAGAATCGTCAAATGAAATATCCAGTGAGCATTCAAAAAAAAATAAATAAAAATACCATATATAGGCCATGGTATTGAGATAGAAATGTGGCAGTAAACCTAAGAAAAGAAAAGAAGAGAATAAATAGATATACATATACATGGAGACATCCACTTCAGTAGTCAATCCGCAATAATAAGATCAACAAAAGATAGATACGTAAATAATGATTAAAAAAGATTGTTTTGTGTTTGTTATTATTTTTTCCCTCCTGCAGATGCACAGTAAATATTGGGGTCATTCGAAAGGAATTTCCTTTGGCTAAGAGATACAGGGTTTCTCCACCCTTGCCATATATTGTCACAGGATTGACTATAGACTCCTTTCAGGTTCATTTGCTCTCCCCTAGGTGGTTTTGTGTGGGAGATTTCTGCTGTATCCTGGGGAATAAAATCAGACGTCTGTATCTGGAGGTCTTGGCATCTACACGAGCCAAATTCCTTTTCGAATGACCACAATATTTACTGTGCCAGTGGAAGAGGGAAAAAAAGGCAAAAAGCACAAGACATTTTTATTTTATTTTTTATTTATTTTTATTTTTTATGTATTATTCTTTTATCTTCATTTTTTAATATTATTTTTTCTTATTTTTATTTAGCTATCTAGTTTTTGTCAATTTCTTTGTTTTGGGGTGGGTATTGAAGTTGCTGCCCCATATATAGTTATATGTTTTTTTCTTTCTTCTTTTCGTTTCTTTCTTTATGTGCTCTGCCGTATTTGCTAACTCAAGACCATGGCTTTTATTGTGGTGCCTATCATTATTGCTGGAGTGCTCACTGGATATTTGACACTTCTTTTTGTACTGTTGGGGTGTTTCACCTTCTTTTTCTCCTTAGGCTCTCAAACCTAAGATGAGAGCCTCTAGAAGGATTCCGCCCATTCTTGACATATTAGACTTTTACCCCACTTTACTACTCTTCTCTTCTTCAAACAAAACTACACAACTTGAACTATCTAGTCCTGCCTCCCAGTTAGAGGGGGACATAAGGGAGGCACCAAGACCAAGACTACTCAGTAGTAAGCTAGGTACAAAGGGGACCACATATTTTAGCAGTCCCTCCCCAGGTGGGGAGGGAGGAAGATATGGGAGGTAGGACGAACACGGAGGTGTAGAGAGGACAAAGCGGTGATGAGAACTCCCCTGATTTTATGTAAATATGTACCTATACTATTATTGTCAACAATATGTAAGCCACTATGATCAAAATAAAAATTACATTAAAATGATTAAATTGAATAAAACAATGTAGAGAAAAATTATATACCCTAAAATTTATTCATTTGTTTGCTTGTTTTGAGGGCTATTTATAATGAATGGGTACACAGAGCTTACTCTTGGCTCTGCTCTCAGGCATCATTCTTGGAAGAGCTCAGTGGAATGAGTATGAAAGTGGGTATCAAATGTAGTCACCACATACAAGCAACCCCCAGCTTGATTAGTTTCATTTTTTTATAAAGTCCTAGAAATTATAAGGTAATCAAGTAAAATTATATTGGGAATATGTATGTTTGGAATTTGGAGTAAACCGAAGTTCTAAAGAATGTAATGAGTAACTGGGGAGTGATAATATAACTCCATTATTATTTTATTTTTTAAATACATAAGATTTATATATCTTTATAAATAGACATTATAATGTAATCATGAAATTTAAATATGTAAGAGCCTTAGCAAAACTATAAGTCTTGTCTTTGAATTATTAAAATTTTATCTTTAAATTATTAACATTAAAATTAGCCATTGTTTAAACCTTATATAGGTAGGGAAATAAATGAAATTGTCTTACGTTTCTTATAAGAGAATCAGTGTAAAAATTCCAGCTTAATTTCAGGGTTAATATAACAGTATAATATTTATCTCCCAAAGCTTTTGAGAGTTCATTAAATAATCAGCTGAGACAAGCCTTATAAATTGTTCCCAATATAGACTTAAGCATAATTGGGTCAGCATTCTACCTAATGATTTTTAACGAGTAAAATATTTAAATTAATTTTAAATTGACTGATAAACCTAACAAAAACATGTCATCTGAAAGTTTACTGGTTCAATTTAGAAATTTTCAGTACAATATTAATCCTTTTATTTTATGGTATGGTAATCAATTTAAAATAGATTTTATAAAATATAGACATGCCAGAATTGATACTTATGCACAAATAAAAATTTATTTGATTAGAAATAAGTAATAACACTGACTTTTAATGAGATCATTTTTCTATTTTTATCTATTGTTTTTCTTTTTGTATTGTATGCCATACCTGGTTTGCGCAGGAGTTACACCTGACTCTGTTCACAGGAATCATACCTAGTTGGCTCAGGGGACCATATGGGATACTGGGGATTGAACCATGGCCAGCGGCAAGCAAGGTTAGAGCCTTACGTATTTTACTATTGCTCTGGTTCCATTTAACTTGTTTTTGACCCAGAACCTTTTTAGGAACAATACCAAGCTAATTGTGCAGAACTGAATTTCCCTAAATTAAATTGAATTTCTCATTAGAGAAATTGGTCCTATGGAGATCGCTACATTCTAAACAGATAAATGTTTCACAGCTGCTCTGGCAATCTGGGAATCTCAGAATTATCAGGATAATTTAGTTATTAAAACAAATAGTTCATCACACTCCTAAGTTTTTTTTTGTTTTAACTTTCACTTTTTTAATATATTCCTCTCTCATGCATGCTTCATTTCACCGTGTTCAGAAGAAGAGTTGGGGACAGTGATTGCTTTAGCCACTCTGCCCCTTATCTTGTCTGTAGAATGTCACACCTTGAATTTAACATTAACATTGGTTCTCTAAATTTTGACTCACTTTACCTTTACATTCTTCATAGAGTCTTGAGCAGAAAGTTCTTGATTACTTCGTTTTGTGTCACCTGGTTGCAGACCTGCACCAAAATTTAGGCAGGCACCCAGCCCAGCACAAACTCTATCTTTCTAGTCTCCACCTAGTGACCAGAGTCACTCCTCATATTTTGTATATTTAATTCTTTGAGATTTCAAAATTAGATGTGTCAAGAATTGAGACCTAACTTTTTCATGTTCATTATATCAGCTCTAATCCTATTAAAATAAATTTACTAGCTAAAGCAATATGGATTTTAATGACAGATTTTATAGAAATATGTAAAAAACTAATCTACCCCTTCTATGTAACTACCCTTAAATTTATTACTTTGATTAACATGTATACAGTTTCTGTGATAAATTATAAAAATATTGAAATGTTTATTCATAGAACAGGGAAAATAATACTTATCTGAAGATAAAAATTAGAATATTATGTACATGTCATCTCCTAATTTTATCATTTATATTATAAATGTATATTTAATTGGGTACATTTGATGACTGGTAAGACATTCTTTATAAACACATCTGGGATGTTGATGTGCTGATCAAATAATGTTGAGTGAAGAAAGAAATCAAGCAGAAAAAGGGAATGAAGAAAGAAAAAATGAAAGAAAGAAGAAAGAAAACGAAAGAAAGAAAGAAAGAACAAAAGAAAGAATGGAAGAAAGAAGAAAGAAAAAAGAATGAAAGAAAGAAAGAGAGAAGAAAGGAAGAAAGAAAGAATGAAAGAAAGAAAGAAAAGAAAGAAAGAAAGAAGGAAGAAAGAAAGAAAGAAAGAAAAAGAAAGAAAGAAAGAGAGAGAGAAAGAAAAAGAAAGAAAGGAAGAAAGAAAGAAGAAAAATTGATTGTTGGTGGCCACAATGCTTATTTCAAGAAAAATCTGATCTGAGAAATGAAGAGCCTAATGATATTCTTAAATACCCATATTCATCAATGACAATAAATATGTTTTTGATAACTCAGTTATAATTCTGTTTAAAATATATTGAATTAAAATTATTTGGTGAATTCTGATGATAGAAAAATCAATTCAGAATATACAAGTGTCAGAGTTCTGTCTGGGAACAATTGCTATAAAGGAGAATAATTTCTATTTCATCCATTCACAAAATATTGACTAGTATTTTAAAGGTTATATGTTTATTAGATTTATAAAATCTTTATTCAAATTAAATTATGGCTCTGAGCTTTTACTTTGTATTGATTTACCTCTTACTATACAAAAAAACTGGTTATTTTTGCCATAGTATTTAATATTTAGCTGATTGTATCCATAAAACATAATCAGTAAAAATTCTTATTCCTCATATTAATTTCTATATCAACTATAATACTAATATGTTTTACAGTTTCACTTTTTATTTAATCTTTGGTTTGGGGGAACATCCAACATTGCTCGTGACTTATTCTTTTTTCTGTGATCAGGGTTTATTTTGATTTGGCTCTGGGGAACATATATATTGCAGGTAATCTAACCCTGTTTAGCTATAATGCAAGGCATGTACTGAACACACTGTACTATCCCTCCAAGCCCATAATTTTTACTTTTAAAAATATTCAAATTTCTATATTTTTAATTTGTTTTTCTCTCATAAAATCCCTTTACTTCTTTATTATTTCTTTCTATTCTTATTATACCACAAATACTTTATTTATATATGCAAATTTAAGTTCCTTTTTCAATCATCAATAGAATTTTAATGTGTTTTCTTTATTAAGTGAGTGCAGTTTTGATATGAGTAGGATATTTTATATTGATGACAAGTAACAAGTATCTATGAAACAAGACTTTATTTAATAACCTTTTTGAGAAGACAATTGATTTGTTAGCTTTATAAGTATTTTGCTTAATTAAAATAATTGCAAAATCTAAACTATTTTAATGAAGCAGTAAACTTAAAAGTGAATTGCAGATAAAAATTATAGAAGAAACAGGCAAAATGATTTGATTCTATAAATATATTTAAGATAGCCACAATAAATAAATGAAATGAAACAAAGGAAAAATATATGAGTTATAAACTAATACAATTAGACATATATTTGAAAACAACAAGCTCTTTTGGACTACCAAGATAGTACAGTATGTAAGACACTTGATTGAAACACTGACCCAATTTGATTCACAGCGTACATACTAACTTTGGTACTGCAAGAGGTCATTCATGAATATAGTCTGGAATACTCATTGATCATCTTGTATGGCTCCAATAACCTGAAGTAAGAATAACTTAAATAACTGAATTTACAATTACATACATATGATTAAATGAATGTGATTTCTACATATATTTGTCATATTGAACCATGTTTTACTGAAAAAAATTTTTTATCTAGTATCAATAATACTGTTGTTTGTTTTGTTTTGTTTTGGTTTGGTTTGGTTTTTGGGTCACACCCGGCAGTGCCCAGGGGTTACTCCTGGTTTCATGCTCAGAAATTGGCAGGCACGGGGGACCATATGGGGCACCGGGATTCGAACCGATGACCTTTTGCATGAAAGGCAAACGCCTTACCTCCATGCTATCTCCCGGGCCCCAATAATACTGTTTTTATAATGTAAATATATTGTACAATTATTGGATTCATTCAGTGACAATGAAATATATGATTACTACATAAACTGATATGAGAAAGTATCTCAAAATGTCAAATTAATGTAAACACAGTATATCCATATGCTATGTATGAAAGTTAGGGGTTCATTTATATTACAATCTCAATTACTAAAAAATTTTAGTACTGCATTATATGTTGATGACCCTGTGTGTATCATATTTACTTCATTTATTTGTAATTGAATCCTTAGTTGTTTCCATAGCTTGATCATTGTGCTAAACACTAAAAAGTACTAGATGGTTCAGAGACCTCATTAAAATATGGATTGCTTACCTCTAGATATATACCTAGAAGAGTAATTGCTGGTAGTTTTTCTTTTGTTGTTGCTACTTCTATGATGCCCAATTAAAGACCCATAGTCCTATATATACAAGATAAGAGACTAGACACACACAAACATACTAGTGGCAATATTATTTTAGCTGATTTTATTGTGTCACTATGATATATGTTTCAGAGGTCCTACTTCACTGCTCTATTACCAAAGCTTATCACCATAGCACATCTAACACCAACATATCAGTAGCCCTTTGCCTTATCCTTAGACCTATTTTACCTCACAACAGACACTTCTCCAGTTCTCCCCTGGGAATCTCAGCTCTATAGCCTGTGTCCATAAATATATCTATATATATATATAGATATATATATAGATATATATATAGATATAGATATAGATATAGATATAGATATAGATATAGATATAGATATAGATATAGATATAGATATAGATATAGATATAGATATAGATATTTATGGGCACAGGCACAGAAAACAGGCACAACAATATATCTATATAGATATAGATATTGTTGTGCCTGTTTTCTTGCTTTACTTTTCTATGTTCTAAACTAAAGATATTTTATGGGCCAGATAGTTGTTCATCATTTAAAGGTTTCCCAGATTTTGATAACTGACACTCCATAGAGCCCCGAGTCATATTTGGAGTGATCCCTAAACAGCCAGAGTAAGCACTGTTCACTGCCAGATACGCCCTCTCCCAAAAAACATGTTTTGTAATTTTTAGCATTTAAGAATGTTCTACATTGCTTCAATAGTGACCTGAAAACAGTTGCTAAGGGAAATAAATCCGAGTGAGAAATATATGGTATATTTACATATACAAAGTAATTAAAAATAGAAAAATAATACTAGCAATCCAGGGCACAAGGAGGGGAGGTATGGGATATATGCCTGGAACAGAGGTGGGGAGGACAGCAGTGGTAGGGGGAATGGCCCTATTCACTGTCACTATGTACCTTATATATAACTGTGAAAGATTGTAATTCACATTGGACACAACTCAATTTTTTTAAAAAGAAGGAGGAAATGTTAGCAAATTATGCCTGTAGAGAAAATGTATTAAAATACTGATAAACAATACCACTCTATAGTAAAAAAGTAAATAAATAAATTAATGAAAAAAATAAAAAAAATCTTTAACAAGAAAATAAGATTTAAAAAATGTTATCAGAGGTAGAATAGGTACAAAACACACTGAAGAGAATACTCAAAAGCATAAAATTCCAATTTAAAGTTAACAATTGCTAGGGATATAATATATAATATGGTGAGTATTGTAAACAGTCAATACTGCTGTATATAAAATTTTAAGAGAACAATAATTATCATAGCATATTTCCATCCTTATTGTGTTTTCATATTTTCCCATTGAATTATATTGAAAATGTGGGTAATTATTGACAGGTATTACTCTTTTTTTTGTTTGTTTGTTTTTGTTTTTGGGTCACACCCGGCAGTGCTCAGGGGTTACTCCTGGCTCCATGCTCAGAAGTTGCTCCAGGCAGGCACGGGGGACCATATGGGGCACCTGGATTCGAACCGATGACCTTTTGCATGAAAGGCAAACGCCTTACCTCCATGCTATCTCCTGGGCCCAGGTATTACTCTTTTGATTGTTCCTCTTAAGCCATTGTACTATATGCTTAAATCACTCATCTCAAAACAGAAAAATAAATTATTGACAGATTACAGGTTTCTGTTTTGCCCACATACATGCCAATGCTTTATCAGTTGCATTTCTATTATTTTTATTATTTCACCTAATATGCATATTATTTTATTACAATATTATTATGTTGTTTAATATGTATTCTCTAATCACCAATAATGATTAATACAATTTCATTCACCTTGAGGCCTTTTATATGTACATTTCCCTTACTTCCTAATATTTGTTAGCTCTTGTGTTATATTTCATTTAGCCATTTGAACAGATGTGAAATGATGAATTACTGTAGCTTTTATTTCAATTTTCCTGATGAATAGATATATTTATTAAATTTATGCCATATCACTATGTAGAATAGTCTTTAATGTGTCTGCTGGCGATCAAGTCAAAGTCTTCTTTGGAATAATATCTTCTCAGATACTCTTTGCATAAATAAAAAGATGTACTATTGATTTTATGAATTTCTCTTTGTGGATACTTAGCTCCAAATGAATATACTATTTGCTACTGTTTTCTTTTTTTTCATGGTTGCCCTTTCATTTTGTCAAATTATGTTTTTCCTTTGCAATAACATTTCAATATGATGTTGCCCAAAATTTTTATTTTGATTTGTGCTGTCTTTGCTTTTGGTGTTCATTTTCATAAAATGTCAGGAACAATTTTACAGATATTATTTTCTATTTTCAGATGGGATTTTCATAATTTCAGATTGGCATTCAAGAGGTGAAGCATTTTAAGTTTTCTATACAGTGTAAAATATCCAATTATATATTGCATGTGGATTATCTCATACTATTTCTGAAGAGTTATCATTTATCAATTACTATTACATCTTTTCAGGGCTTATATGAAAATCAGTTTGACACTATATATAAATATATATACCTCATACTTATATAAATTATATATAATATATATATAGAATTAATAAACACTATTCTGCTCTATTGATCTATGCCTGTTTCATGCCATTTTGTGAGATAATACTTGTTTTTTAATTATTTAGGAGTTGGGAATTGTGTTGTCTATAATTTTAGCTATTTTAAAGATACTTTTACTGTTTAGTTATTTGTTGATTTAGAATATTTTAGTTACATGAAAAGTTCTTGCAATATTAGAGAATCACAATAAATTTACAGATTTCTTTGAATAAATTATGCATTTTAACAATACTTGTCCTTCCAATGTGAGTGCCTTAAATTTTATTAACATTCTATAAATTAAACAATTTTTTCATTTTCTTACTTAATCAATTCTGTATATCTTTATATATACTATTAATTGTATATTGATATAAGTATAATTATAAGGTGCCATAAATATATATTGAATAATATATATTCAATATATAATAATGTAAGCATATAATTTATATATACTATTAATTATATTGATATAAGTATGATTATATCATGATCATATATTAAGTAATTACTATTTAATATAAATTTATGTATAATTATATGATTAATATATACTAGTAAGTATATTCATTTTTTCTATTATTTATTTTTCTGATATTTTAATGTATGAAAGTGATATTTATGTATTCAATTTGCTTAATAATATCGTTTTCTTTAACAACTTAGAATAATAATAAATGCAATACAAGTCCATCTATCAACTAATAAACAAAGACCTTTTTACTTTCTTCTATTTAAATTGATATGTCATGAATTCTTATTTCACTTTTCTAGCTAAGCTGCTCAGCTTTAACATCATAGCTTTACAGTAGTATTGTATTCATCATCTATATTATGATGCCATCTGCTATTGTATCAGTTATCACATATATTTCCCTGTGGTGACATTATATTGTATAGGCTGCTAATTGTTTTATTGTGATTGTGTGCATTTCTGCTTTGGGTAATATCACAAAGTGAAATAAAAAATCATATTGCTCCTAATGCAATTAGCTTATTCACTTCAAAATTACAAATAAATTGTTCAATTGATTTGTGGCATGACATCTTTTTTTTTTTTTTTTTTTTGGTTTTTGGGTCACACCCGGCAGTGCTCAGGGGTCACTCCTGGCTCCATGATCAGAAATTGCTCCTGGCAGGCACGGGGGACCATATGGGGCACCGGGATTCGAACCGATGACCTTTTGCATGAAAGGCAAATGCCTTACCTCCATGCTATCTCCCGGGCCCCATGACATCTTTTTCTTTCTATACTCTCTTCTTTCTTTTTTTCTTCCTTCCTTCCTTCCTTCCTCCCTTTCTTTCTTCCCTTTCTCCCTCCCTCCCTTCCTTCCTTCTTTCTAGTTCCTTTCTTTTTTTGTTTGTTTGATTTTTTGGACCACACCTGGTGATGCTCAGGGGCTACTCCTGGCTATGCGCTCAGAAGTCGCTCATGGCTTGGGGGACCATATGGGACACTGGGGGATCGAACCACGGTCCGTCCAAATTAGCGCTGGCAATGCAGACACTTTACCTCTAGCGCCAACTCGCCGGTGCCGCCTTTCCTTCCTTTCTTCCTTCCTTCTTTCTTTCGTTTTTCTTTTTCTTTCTTTCTTTCTTTCTTTCTTTCTTTCTTTCTTTCTTTCTTTCTTTCTTTCTTTCTTTCTTTCTTTCTTTCTTTCTTT
>PVKC010004535.1:0-35456 GCA_004027635.1 Crocidura indochinensis | reverse complement strand
CTCTTTTCCTTTTTCCTTTTTTTTTTTGGTTTTTGGACCACACCTGGTGGTGCTCAGGAGTTATTCCTGGCTCCACTCTCAGAAATCACTCCTGGCAGGCTCTGGGGACCATAAGGGATGCCGGGAATCAAAACCAGGTTCACCCTGGGTTGGTTGCATGCAAGGCAAATGCCCTACCACTGTGCTAGCACTCCGGCCTGTGGAAGGCATTTCTACTTTTGTTTATACTAGTTTGCATTTTTGATAAGGAGTATTATATATGTATGTGTTCACTTCACATGGATAAAGCACAGTTTCTGAACTAAGCACCTCTGTTTGATTATGGAAAGGGGGAAATCACACCTAAAATTTCTCAGGTGTTATTTTTGATTCTACACTCAGGAATTACTCCTGGTTGTGTTCAGGGGACCATATGGAATGCCAAAGATCAAACCTGGGTCAATTGCATGGAAAGCAAGCATCTTACCTGTGGAGCTATCTCTCCAGTTCAAGCTAAGCACTTTATAAAGCTGTTTAAAATATACTAGCTAATTTAATAAGCTACAGCAGAACCTCTGTTTAATTTAATAAATTAAAGCAATTTGGAAAATGTAGGCCATTAATTTAATTTGTTCTATCCTGTGATATGAGAAGAGACTCAAGACAAAGCAGAAGGCTTTTATGGACTTTTTTAAGTGATCCCATCATGGTGAGACTGTCATAGAAGTACTTATACAAACCTACCACCTAAACTGTCTCCAGGGATCCATGGGATGTATGCAATACATCATTATGTGGTGCATGATGGTATAACCTGATCGTTGCCCCTATTTCCAACCACTGCTCCTTAGCCATTATTTCAGATCCATCCTTCCCATCTTTTTTCTTGGGCTCTTGATATTCTTGGTAGCCACCCTGAAAATCCATTGGAAGTCAGTGAGAAATCAGTAACAAGAACCAGGAAGGAGTCTTACACAATGGTTCTTGGCTCATTGATGACTTGATTTAGAACCCCAGTGAAATACTGATACTACTTTTCATAGTGTAGTGATGGGAAGAGCCTCTGGTGACTTTTAGCTATGATTCAATCCTGATTTCTACAATTTATAGAAAATAGATCAGGTGCAGGTAACTGTCTTCAGAGGCAGGTGACTTATATTTTCATTTGTGTGTTTGAATAAAAAGCCGATGAGTATTTAAACATGCTTCAGTGATCTTTTGTACCCAAATGAACAACATTGGGACCTCAGGTCTAACCTAGGCCAATATAACCTCTGCAGCTGGACTTAGCTGGCAGCCCTGAAGAGAGGACAGAGCAATGAGACAAATCTGAATTTTTGTGCTGCTTTTTGAGTTTTCCAGTACTTCAACTCAGAGAAAAACAGAACCATTTGGATATGGTAATTGGAATTAATGTCATTCACTATTTATAATAACTGCCCCTTGTTATACATAATATCAGATCAATAGAAGTAACTGGTACAAATCAAGAAAGGCTGTGGTGGTCCAGCGCATTAGATCACAGCCATTGATGGCTCCTAGCAGGGGGAAGGGGGCCAAGTATGCTGAAGGACCTATGCTTCTCAGCTATCTACAAATACCTTGAACAGGTCATTAGAGGGTCTTTTCTCATTGGACACTGGGTTTAAAACTGGAGAGTGCTCTCTAGCTCCCTTGTAGGAGGTATTTAATATGTTAGTATTGGAGAGAAAGAAACCATATTCTGTAGCTAAAAACAAAAATTTGAGATGAGCTAGATAGGTTGTGCTCTTCGTATGTACAACTTTTCTCTGCAAGAGTCAGGATCCGAGAATCAGTAGTACCAGTGCTGCCAACCAACAGCATGGGTGGGCAGATCCATTATACTCAGAGCAGAACCTTTTGCAAAGTGATAAAAATGGCTGTTATTTTGCATAGGTATAGTAAGAGATGAGATACAAACTTTTAACTTAGGGTTAGATTAGAGCAGGGTGGCCTTTCCCAGGGAGCATTTGGTCATATCTTTCAACTGAGAGTTTCAGGCCAGTCTTTTAGTTTGCCTAACCACAGAGGGTCCTTCTTCTAGATCTTGGGGAAAGTAACAATGCAATTCCCACTGATTTGCTTTGTGAATGGATCTAAGAGCTGCTGTACAAGTAGATCCCTAGCAGTGAGGTATCTGTATGTTACTGTCTGTTATCTACTCTGTTTCGATTTCTTATTTGCCCAACAGATGCTTTATACTCTCATTTCAATTTGAAAGTTTATTTTTTCATTGATTTTTATACATCCAGAATAGCACAAATAACCAACAGATCTTTTTTTTCTTTTTGCACATTCATTTCCCCAGAACAAAAAGTGAACTTAAAAAAAAAAAACAACCATTGGAACCATGCTATTAGCTTTGTACAAAAGTGAATAAAAGTAGCTCATTTTTGTCTAAAATAAACCAAGTAGAAAGAAGCATTTTTTGTCTACAGTATCTTTAGCAAACATAAGAAAACATCCTTAGAAATGCACACAAAAATTGAAAAAAGTTATTACAGGTATTAACAATATTTTATAATGAAGCTTAAATCTACATACATACATAAATACAATGAACTTTTTCATTGATGCAACTCTTCTGGAAGGAAGAAAAAAATCCAAATGATCAGCCTTATCAATACTGATCTGGCTAAAGGGATGGAGAATACTCCAAATAAAAACAAGAAAAACCCCCAAACAACTGTATACTGTAGGTAAACAAATAAAGGCATTTTGTTCAGGTGTAAAAAATGTTTTCTGAGATTATTATTGTTCAACTGACTTTCATATATAAAAGACCCCAAGCATGTCATTCCCCCCAGAAAATGAAAACCACCCAAACAAACAGTCAACAGTACAGAGCGTCCCAAGGAAACAGGTATTTCAGGAGAGAAATCTGCAATCTTAAATTGTAGGACGTTTGAGTGAAACCATTCATTTCCTTTCTAATCAGAGCACTTATGTTTATCCACAGAGAAACTCTAGGCAGCAGAAAGACGGTCAATGAACTCACTGATTGTAATTTGCCTGGGAAGGTTTGTCTCTGCACTTGGATAGCAAGCAGATCTGCGATGGTTGGCAATGTCTGTTCTGCTGGAAGAAGACCATAAGCAGGAGAAAGGCTGACTCATCATGTTCCTTTAAGGAAAGGGAGAACAGCAGCTTCTTGTGTTCTGGACATTTGAGGTTAGGTGTGGGTGTATGCTATCTCCTTACACAAAATAGGAGAATGAAAGAGGAAGGAGGTGGAGTTTGCAAAAAAGAAATAAAAGATAAAGGGAACTATTGGGGAGAGATGGAGAAAACAAAAAAATTAGATTTTTTTAAAAAAAATTAAATTTGAGAAAAAATAAACTGTGTTGTTCACATTGAAATTATCAGTATGGGCAAGAATAAGTAGTAGGAATGGCTTATTTGATCTTTCTCCCCTTTGACAAGCCTATCCAGATCTATCAAACTATACAATATAGGTTTAAGAGGTTTCCTCATAGAGAACCACCTTATCTAAAGGCAATGAGTAAACTCTTCAGGGGGAAAATATGGTAATTGTATGACCTACCTCCCAAGCAAGGTTCAGTGTTTGTTTGTCTGTTTGTTTATTTATTTTAGGAATGGTAAAAACAATGTATTCTGGTAAAGGACTGGCCAGCCCAGCAGATTTATAATATGTGATAAGTTCTCTTATTTGGTTTCAAGAGTGAATATTCAGTACAAGACATCTGATTCCCATCTGCAGGATTTGCATTCACAATGGCTTCAAGTATCAGAATTGAACTGAAAAATAGAATTCCACCCCCTGCACCCAAATTTTTTCAAGTCAGATATTGAAACATAGCAAAATAACACAAGTTAAATTTGGGGTAAACAAGCTCAGGGTTTGTGTCAGAAATAAAAACAGAAATTTGTCAACATTCAAGGGTAAACTCGTTGAAAAAGGTACTATGGAATAAAACATGAAATTAAATTAGAGGGAAACAAGTCAAAATGAAATTATTCTGAGTTTCTCCAAGATCTGCTTTAGCTCTTTTCTAGATAAGAACGACCTGACAACACAAATTGCTTTATCTTTAAGTCTTACCAAAGTGCTACTGCATCTGTGTAAAACAAATAATCAATATATATATATATAAGAAAACACAAACATGTTTTAAATAATTCCAGCCGTTTTGCTGCCTGCAGCCAAAGATCTTTCTAATCTGAATCCTTAAATTTATAAAATAAAAATCAAACACTGTTCTAAGTCCTGCTAAATACTCTTCAGAGTTGACCTGAAATCATTTCAACTATTTTAAGAGGTACACTAAATAACCATCAGATCGTTTGTAAGCACAACTATGTAAAATCAGCAGTTAGCATTTATGAATTGTACAGAACTGCATTCTGACCGAATCGTTCAATGAAAAATAGTGCCTTATAATTTACAGTGACATTGGATATGATCGAATTGTAGCGTTGGGCAGCAGTGTTGAGTCCTTCCCATAATGCTGCTGCTGGTCAAAGTGCACAAACCCCACAGGAAGAGTCTCAGCCCCATGAATGCAACAGAAATGGATGAGGAATGAGCAGCATGGGATGGGATCCTGCCCAAGTAGGACCACACTTTTGCAAGTTACTACATTAAGGCACACAAAGGGAAACTGGCTCCTTCAGGCCTGTTGCTGGGCTCACTCAATAACTAAACAGCTGAGATCTTCAGAGCAGTCAGATGCACCCATTCTAGTTTCTTCTGCTTCCAGACTTAGGGACAGCCACTAATTTTGTTGTTTCTATGATTATGTACTGAATCAAAGAGGAATATTGTCTCAGAGCTAAGGAAAGACTGACCTCTGGATTCAGATGATCTCTTTCTTACCACAGGACAGAGTAGTTAAGGAACCCCTAAATCCACTCATCCCGTTCTCTATGTCGATGCTTAATCTACAGAATGAATTTTGGATTAATGGCTACAAAGGTATTTAAAATTATCACAGGCCATGTAATAAGCAAACCTCTCACAGAAAAGAAGCTCCTTTTTGAGGTGTAACCATTGACATCTACCTGAATTCTTTGGAACCAGATTTGACCTTCTCTAAAGGAAGGAAATCAGAGAGGCGACCCTTTATTGAGCTTGGCAGAACATTCCTTACTTCAAATCTTTGGAGTGACCCTCAGTCTATGAAAAACATTGTTGCATTAGCTACCAACTCCTTGGATTAACATGAAAGGGAGTTTAATGTAAACAATACTTAGATAACCAAGTGATCACATTACCCATCCGCTTTTTCCCAGCCTTCTTCAATGTGATACAATTAACTTTGGCTACTCTCAAAAACAAGATGTAGTACTTGATATTCTCTTAATATAAGTACATTTAAATAATTAAAAAAGTATCAACACATATGTAAGTGCCTAAACATCAAGATACATAAATATCAAGGGATTCCTTGTGGGAATACAGTAGTTGAAAATGACCCAAAGCCGTAGCTGTTTCCCAATTAAAAAAAAAAAGAAGAAAGAAAAGAAAAAGAAAAGAAAAGCAACAAAAACACCCTGGAAAACAACTACAAAAAAATCCCAAAGTTAAATAAAGTTTACAGAAAAATAAAGGAATATTTCTTTCAATTGCCAAAGCCAGAAAGAAGCAAGCTCAAATTCATATATATAAAACAAACAAACCCCAAACAAATAAAACCACCCCAATGCAAATTCGCAGTTTGCACTTTATAAGGTGCTAAAAAAAAAAAAGAAGAAAATTAAAAAGAAACAGGAATCAGATGCCAAACCAGATGAGTTGTATCCCCTTCTCCCCAAAAAACCAGAAAAACAAACCCTCCCCCCAAAATTCCCAACCCCACACTCTTTGGAATAAACAACTTGGTTTAAAAAGTGAAGTCAAGGGTATAAAATCTTTCTTTTATTCACAGCATTGCTAAATCAGAAGCATTCACAGTTTCCCTCCGGAATCTTCCTGCTGGCCTGCCGCACGCATGCGCACATGGGCGGGCGGAAGCGGACCTGAGAGGGAACAGGCGGGACTGAGAGCGGATCTGGGGAGATTGCCATTCTCCCAAGATGGCGGCGCCCATACTCGCCATCCCTGCCCTCCACTCTATGCGGCGCTGCTGTGGTGGCGACTGTGGCTCCTCGGGGGGAAGATGGCGGCGTCCAGCATCAGTAGGGCCGCCATACTGCCTCCTCAAGGCGCGCTGCGGGTGCCATGTTGGTGGGCGAGTTGCTGTGGCTGCCCTCGGCCTCCACCACGTCGCTCTGGTTAGGGAGACTCGGGTTGAGCAGGGCCGAGCCCGTGGAGGCGTTGGTGCAGGGCGGCAGGATGCGCGGCGGTGAGCGCTCACCGCCCACCATGGAGAACTGGTAGGAGCCAGCTGAGGCGCCATAGTAGAGGTGGTAGGAGGGCGAGCTGGCCTGGAATGGGCCGCCCTGCGCCTGCGATGAGCCCGGGTAGGGCGGTGGCAGGTACGTGTGGTATCTCGTGGCGGAGCTCATGGCCGACATGCCGATGCCAATGCCAGAAGTGACGGGCGTGGGGGAGTAGGTGAAGGCACCAGGGTAGTGCATGCGGGGGTCAGAAATGGTGGGCAGTGTGGAGAACTGGCGAGGGTCACCGAAGGCTGCTGAAAGTTCGGGTGCTGTGAGATGATTGGAAAGAAAAATACAGGTTGAGGGGTGTGCTGCAGGCCTTGTCCCTTCTCCCCAAAGGCCCATCTGGTGGTGGATTACCCAGCGTGCAACAGTTTGGGGGAAGATGATTACCCAGAAGGCTTAGCCGGGGGAGTGGAGATCAACTGGAATGTCAAGTGACTAAACTAGGGATTATCCAGAATGCTTGTCTCTTGGCACTGAGGACGACCCACAATGCTAGTGGCTGAGGGTGATTACCCAGATTGCCTGTCCCTGGGAGCCAACCACTATCCACAATGCTAATGGATAAGGAGATGGAAAGACATAGCTACTGATTAGGGAGCTAAAGGGCTACCCAGCATGCATCTGCTCAGTGAAAGGGCATATGTGATAGTTTGTTATGTAATTTGATATGTATATACAGTATGGTTTGAATATAAACATAACATGAATGTATAGACATAACAGTGACTATGTATAATATAATAATAATAATAATAGGCTCCCTGAGGTGGTAAACTATATATAAACCATCCGCCCAGTCCAGCTGCTTCTAATATTTCTATGGTCCATTGCCTAAGAATGAGTTTTATTATTTTAAAGTGTAGGGGGAAAACTCAGAGGAAGACGATTATTTCCTGATGTGAAAAATTGTATAAAATTCAAATACCAGTATCTGTATCCAAAGTTTTATTGGAATGCACCCCACTTATTCTTTCATGTATTATCCATGGCTTTTCTTTTTTTTTAGCTACTGATTGAGTCTTAAGTAATCACTATAGACACTTTAGGGCCCAGAAAACCTAAATATTTAGTATCTGGCTCTTTACAGAAAACAGTTTTCAGTCTGGATTATAATTGGGTAGATTAATAAGCCAATATTAATGTAAACTTAATTTCTGATACTAATATAATTATAATAATAGAGGATAAACAGGATAGCTCTCTATAATTATTAATGCAATGGGTACATTAATGGATTAATATTAAGAGGCTATATCATAATGTGATTTATTGCATCATAACAATATGTCATATAATTAATAAAATATTATACTATCTAACACATAATATTTAAGTTGAATCAAGAAATTTCCATTTTGGCAGGACTTAAGTGGAAAATTAATAAACTTCTATGACCCAACCTAATGATGTCATCATAGTGGATGTGAGTGCATTTCAGTAGGTATCAATAACAGTCTTTCTCCAACATGTCTACTTTCAGATTCCTTCTCTGTTTTTACAAATAATCTAGCCTTGATTTCACCTGCTATCCCCTAATATGCACTAACTAGTTAACATGAGTGGTGTGGAACCTTGGTTTATCATACTCTATTTTTTATATGTGCTGAAATTTTTTTCAGGAATGGCGAAACTTAATCTGTGAAACTCACTTTACTCTGATTAGGCCTTGATAGCATTAGGAGCTGTTTTTGAATGGCCTTTTGTTCTTCAGTGTGTCCCTCTGCATTTTACTAATCACAGGCTGTCCTTGGGGACTAGGTTTGGGTGCCAGGAAGAATCTTCTGTATTCTGTCAATGAGAACTTCTCAGCAGTGACATGTGGGATCAAAGAATTGTTGGGATGGGATGTGTATGAGGTCAGGAGGGGGCTTGTATACTGTAAAATGTTTGCAGCATTTTCAGTATCTGTCCATAGGAAGCCTATAGTGTCCTCCAATCTCCTTGTGGGAACAACTAACAATGTTTCTAATGTTTCTGCCAAATATTCTGGAGGTAGAGTATGGGGACACCCTCTCCTGAGAATCACAACTGTCAGTATATGTTGGTTTTCTGGGTGGTTGCTCTTTCTCAGAATTACTCAATAAATGACTAGACACAAATTATAGTTTTTACATTAGCAAGCCCCAATCACCACATAGGACCGAAGCAAGAATGAGGTATGTTAAAATTAGTGAGTTGTCTTGGGGTTAGAGAGGTAGTACACTGAGGAAGGAGATTGCTCTGGATGCATGGCTGACTTGGATTTGATCCCCAGTACCCTATATGGTCCCCTGAGTCCTGCCAGGAGTGATCCCTGAGTGCAGACTCAACTATAAGCCTTTGAGCACTGCTGTGTGTGTCTTCAGAACAAAACAAAAAAAATTGTTTAAGTTCTCAACTAAGAATGTCCTATGACTGTGTCCTTTTGTAATCAAGCTGATAGAGAAACTTAAAGGAGCCAAAACCTTGCTGTGAAAAGAAAGCTACCAGGCAGATTAATCTGCTTTTGGAAGGCATCGCTATTACAACTTCCTCATATTTCCAGTTATTATTCCAGCAGAGAGAGCCAGTATATTCTCTCTCTCTCTTTCTCTCTCTCTCTCTCTCTCTCTCTCTCTCTCTCTCTCTCACACACACACACACACACACACACACACACAAACAGACACTCACACACCCCTCTTCCCACACTTACTTACTCCCCCTTCGCTCCCTCCTACCTATCTCTAGTGTTTTATTGTTTCATTTAAACACATTTGAAAAATGAACTTCTCTGTAAATTTTGGGTGAAGGTGATGAGGGTCTCTCCTCCTCATCTGAAATGTAATTAAAGTTTATAGAAACAACCTAGGTCTGTAGGTTTCTCTCCACTAATGAGGAAACCAGGAGTCTGACTTTCAAACAAACACTCCTGTTAATCCTTTCTTTTCTTTTCTTTTTTCTTTTTTTTTCTTTTCTTTTTTTTTGTTTTTTGTTTTTGGGCCACACCCGGCAGTGCTCAGGGGTTACTACTGGCTGTCTGCTCAGAAATAGCTCCTGGCAGGCATGGGGAACCATATGGAACACCGGGATTCGAACCAACCACCTTTGGTCCTGGACCGGATACTTGCAAGGCAAACACCGCTGTGCTATCTCTACAGGCCCTGTTAATCCTTTCAAAGCAAGTCAGATGTGTGGGCTGGCTGAAGGCTGCAAGCTGACAGTGGGCCTAGAACAACCCATTCAGGACCACTCTCTAGTTCATCCTGAGGCCAGACCACACCTCATTCCACAGGCTTGTCCTCTCTGGAGCCTTCTGTGAGTAAGCAAACTTTGGGTCACTTGCTTTTGCTTACATGGAGAGCCATGCCATGTTAACAGGAAGCTCTGCTTCATTCTCTCCTCCCTTCCCCCCTCTAACCCCCCCGGTTAGATTTCTATAGTCTAGGGAGAAGGCCAGGGTGGAGGAAAAGCGTTAGGCAAATACAATAAATTTGTTTCATCTGATGCAATATACCGGACACAAATAAACGACTCCTCCCCTTATACCTCTTGCTTCATTTGCCCTGAGACAAAAAGGTGAATCTACTGGAAAATGAATGAAAGGTCACCGTGTTCCATAGAGATGTCTGGACATGCTCTGCCCAGCTGTTCTAGCTTCTACATGGTAACCT
Organism: Crocidura indochinensis; assembly: GCA_004027635.1. Lineage (NCBI taxonomy): Eukaryota > Metazoa > Chordata > Mammalia > Eulipotyphla > Soricidae > Crocidura > Crocidura indochinensis. The sequence continues at coordinate 25,476 of PVKC010004535.1, read as the reverse complement.
GGTGATGGCACTAAGTTACTGGAATCTTGGGTGAGTCTGTGGTTTGTCATGGGCCTAAGTCATGGAATGACGTTACAGTCTCAGCTGTTAGGGAAAATAGTTCTTTCACTTGCGGGCAGACTATTGGAAAGATCTTAAATTTGACAGTGTTTTTTTTTTTCTTTTTTTTTGGTTTTTGGACCACACCTAGTGATGTTCAGGGGTTACTCCTTACTCTGTGCTCAGAAATTGCTCCTGGCAGGCTCGGGGACCATATAGGATGTCGGGAATTGAACCTGGGTTTGTCCTGGGTTGGTCGTGTGCAAGGCAAATGCCCTTCTACTATGTAATCACTTTGGCTCCATTGCCATGATTTTTATTTTTCTGTCTATGTAGCCCCAGTGTCAAGGGACCATCTAGTTCAGGGGTCCTCAAACTTTTTAAACAGGGGCCCAGTTCACTGTCCCTCAGATCATTGGAGGGCCAGACTATAGTAAAAACAAAAATTACGAACAAATTCCTATGCACACTGCATACATCTTATTTTGATGTGAAGAAACAAAACGGGAACAAATGCAATATGTGGCCCGAGGGCTGTAGTTTGAGGATCACTGATAGTTGGTCAAATGATCTTTTCTACGTACATTTTGAAAATTGAGCAACTTGGGCTCACTAGACATGCTGCGGTTCAGGTGATCTATTCAAATTCATGTTTTCATTTTTCTGGCCAGTCTGAAAGTCTGATACCTCTGACAAAGTCATGTTCAGTTCCCCCATGTGGTTATACCTCCTTTGTCCTTCTGGCTGGCCTGGTGCCCCCTTCTTCAATAGAAGTGTGGGCAGAGGTGGAGATGGAGACCCCTGATACTCACAGGGAGCTTTTAAAGAGTAGGAAATCTGGGGATTAAGAGGTTCAGGTATGTGAGTTGGAAATGTTTCCCAACCGATGGGGCTAAATATTTGCCATGACGGCTCAAGTCTTCGTTCTGCTGCCTGACAGGGATGAAAGCAAACCCACTCCGGACTCCTCCCACTGCCCCCAAAGGATTAAACAGCCTGAGAAGATAATGGCTGCCTTAAAAGGATCTTTTGCATGACTCAGATTAATGCATGCTGTCTTTCCTCCAGGTTGGCAGCTAAACATTAATTTGGGAAAAAAAGAGAGAGAGAGAGAAAGAAAGAAAAAAAGAGAAAAGTGGGTTGGGGGAGGGAGAAAGGAAAACCCTTCAGACAAGGCGTGGAATCTGTCTACAAAGAGAATCAGATGGGGGGGGTATAAGTCTCTTCCCCCACCCCCCCCCATCCTCCGTCACCAGTGCAGAGAGTAGCGAGTAGCCCAGATCAGGAGATGTCAGAGCGTAGGACTTTAGAGAGACATCTGAGAGAAATACAGAAGACACCCTTCAGTGTGGGGTTCTCAAACTCAAAGCTGGCAACATAGACTAGCATGCCATGTTATCCCTTTTTTGGGGAATCCACACCCCTCCAGCCTCAGGACCATTTCAACACTTCTCAGACCAGTGGCCCCAGATGCAGTGCTCAGTGGGAGTCCTACCAAGTTGGAGGGTTGTTCCCATGCAATCTTCCACCCCTTGTGAAAACTCATCTGGAACTCTCTCTGGCCCTATTTCCAGGCAGCTGCGGGGTATCTCTGAAGGGAAACTGCAATGGAATATTCCCTCCCAAATTTTACTTCAAACTCTTGTACCATCAAGCACCCTTCCTTATATCTTGAATCACTGAAGTCTAGATTATTCAGAGGGGGTAACTGTGCTAAGACATATTGGAGAGTGTACTGGAGTGGTGTGGTAATAAATACTGTACTTCTAAAACCTAGGAACATTAACACTCTGGTTAACCAAGACCACCATAAAATAAAAAAAAATTGAGAGAGAATAAAAAATCACCCTTACATTTGCTCTCTGGGGCTGCTGTTCCCTTGGGTTCTTGGACTGTAAGGGCCCAGTCTTGGGCTGTGACCAAGTCCAGAGACTTATGTAATAGTTTCCAGGGCCAGACCTACAGGGGAGCCACTTCCAAGGAAAACAGTCCTACTTTCAGAGGTAGCCTATGGCCAGTGAGCAGAGCAGTGCCACTGAAGAATCAACAAAAGTTGACAAGTGCCTTTGGAATCAGACCAGTCCTGGGGGAAGAGAACTGCTAAAGCAGCAAGCGGAAAAGCAGTGTCATTGATGCCTATGCTTCCCGCTCAGCTCTATATCCCATTAGGTGCCAATAGCTTGGCTTTAATATCTGCAAATAATGTGTGAACTGGGCAGTTCAACTGTCATGTTCGATGTCCAAGAGCATTTGAATGGCAGTAGCTGTCCTCTGGCAAGCAAGAGGTATGGGGCAATAACAGTGCTGCTCACATCCAGAGGGTAGATGAACAGCTAATTATCCTTCAGTGTACAGGACAGACACCTCTTTCACCCCAATAAACTCTAACTGGATCTCTAGATCAATGACACTCCTACCAGAAAGGCTCTGAGATAAAGTCAAAATATTTGGTGAAATGGCAAAGTAATCACAATTGGCTGTGGGACCCGACATAACTCTGCATTAAAAAAATGGCAGATATGGGCCAGGGAGGTGGCACTAGAGTAAGATGTCTGCCTTGCAAGCGCTAGCGTAGGACAGACGGCGGTTCGCGGTTCGATCTCCCGACGTCCATATGTTCCCCCCAAGCCAGGGGCGATTTCAGGAGTAACCCCTGAGCATCAAATGGGTGTGGCCCAAAAACCAAAAAAAAAAAAAAGACAGATATGAAGTCTGCCTGGCACCTGCCTCCCTGTTCATTACATCTGACCCCAAGAACTGAAAAGCTGTGCTCCCTGTCCCTTTTCTCCCCCTCCATGACACTCCCCACACCAAGAAGTGTTTCTCTGTCTGGGCTTCCTCCTGTTGAGTTTTTCTCCCAGATTTTCACAGCTTGGGTCGGCTCCAATTTCAAAGCCCCAAACAGGGAGTTTCTTCTTTGCTTTCAACAAAGGAATTTTTTCTCTCTCTTTAACTCTGATTTCCCTGCCCAGGAGCAAAGGTGAGTGCCAAGCCCAAAGGTCTCATAGGTTAAATGACTAAGATTTAATGAGCTCATATTAACAACAATTACGCTAACCATGGCATCTGAGAATTCCACGTCCTGTCCCGTCGCTCCTCCAATACAGGACTGTTCTCACTAGGAAATTTCACCCTTGGTGTGTTATTTGCTTCTCATATCACAGCTCTACCCCTGCATGCTGTTAATGTGACCAGTGAGAGTTTATCCCTAATGTAAGGATTGGTGCCATCCAAGTTCTAGAAACTGATTAGTGTGTGTGTGTGTGTGTGTGTGTGTGTGTGTGTGTAAGGGGACGGGTTGGGCCACACCTGGCCATGCGCAGGCCCTATTCCTGGCTCTTTGCTCAGGGATCACTCCTGACAGTGCTCAGGGTACCATATGTGGTATGCTGTGGGCAAGGTAAGTGCCTTTCTTACCCTCTGTACTATATCTGTCTACCCTAATTTGGCTTTCTTGTCTTATTAACTCTTCCTATACTAGCCTTGCCTGTCAAATATGAGCAACCCCCAGACACCCAAGGAGTCCACCCTTCCAAGCTACTTAGCTCCTGCATTCATCATCAAGGAAAACCAGTGCAAGGTTTGGTTGGGCTTAGCAAGAGCGACAACCATGTCCTTAGTCTGTGTTTTAGCCAATTTGAGATGGCTGCCAAGTACTTCCTGCACCTCTTCTAGTCTCTCCAACTTTCCACTCTTGAGAAAAAAAGAGTGTTTTCAAGCCACTTACTTGAGAGCCGACTGGAAAGCTCTGCAGAAAGGGTTGTCATGCCGCTGGCCCTTCCAGGAGAGATGGGTGTTGCTGGGTGTACAGAAGGAGAAGCGATGGATCCCAGGTACTGGTACGATTGATCATAGGACCATGGTGGAGATGGCTGGATCTGCCTTGTGTCTGCAAAAAATCATGGAGGTCAGTATTATGCAGAGCTGGAGGGGCTGACAATAAAGTCATTTAGTTTGTTGAAATGCGTCACACACATCTGTGGTCTGTTTGCCTGTGTTGGATAAATCTACTGAAGTCCAAGTATTTACTTTTGCTCGATGATTTACCACTCTCCCTCAAATAAAATAAAATATATTTTATGTTTCATTCAGGAAGACTTTCCTTTTCCAGAGATTTTGAATCATTCCAAAACCTTTCAGAGGTTCCTTTCAGAGGGTTTGAATCATTAAGTAATGACAAGAGAAGTTGACCGTGCTTTCCAGATGGAAGTACTCATGTTCAAACTATTGAACTACGGTGCATCTTGATGTCAAGGCATTTTGACTTCACCCATGATTACAATGATCACCATGATAGGTATTTTACAAATTCAAGAGATCATCTTTCTAGCCTTGTATCAGACTTGGGAACTCCAGTGTGCCATGCTTAGAAGGAAGGCTGATAGGTCTATTATGGACTGCCAATAAAAGTTGCCTGGAATGGAATAAATATTAAATATGGAAATATGACTACAGCAGGCAAGAGGGAGTCTGTCAATGTACCCTCAACATTCGTTCCAGAAAGTCTTAGATCTCAAAGGCATCATATTTGAGATGGAGAGAAGGAGCAAATAAAAGCTCCTTCCATCACAGGCAAAAGTTGAGGGAATTCCCAACTGAACTCTGACCTACCAGAAAGAGCTGAATTTCTTTTGGGTCACACATGGATTTACCCACAAGGTTTCATCTTCTCTGTGGACAAAGGCAGCCGTGACCTATATGAGTGCCCAGAAGTGTTTCCACCCAGAGCTACAAGATGTTGCTGGGAGTCAGGCTAGAAGGAGCAAATTCCCTTAGGCATGCACTGGGCATTAGGCTGTGTACAGATCATGAGACCCACAAATACACTACTCCTATGCATTGCACAATAGCATCAATCCGTTTTCTTCCAGAGTAGTTCATTTCCATCCCCCCCCCCCAAGTGTGCCTTTTTATCCATCTCTTTGACACTGTTAAGAGTAGATGATGATATCAGGTATTTGGAGACCCCAGTCTTGCTCTTCAGTATTTTCCTAAAAGCCCCCACACCCTCTATTTCCACGAACCATCTAACACTTCCTTTTCTTTTAAATGAAGTCAAAGTTTAAGTTGGAAAAGGTCAGGTAAACATTTTTAATTGATAATCTTTGGAGAGAGATTGTAAATTAAATTGAATGCCCCACAGTACAGGGTCATCCTCTCCCCAAAACAAATATTAAATATATGAATTTCAGAAAATTTGGGTAGCTGGTAAATAATACAATGGGATTCATTCTAAATCCTGGGAAACATGATTGATTTTAGCCAAAGACTCCTGTATTGATACAGGGAGCAGTTTTTCTAATCATTGCAGTCAGACAATAGAAGCTCATTTAGCATTCCCATATTACTACAAATAGTTTGCTGAGTGTTTGTGTGGTAGGATATTCATATATTTTTCTATCAGACAAGCATTTTTCCTACATAAATTTATTATGTGAACACACTTGTAGTCATATATTTTAATCATTTAAAAAGTGAACAAAAGTAGTTTTATAATTGTTATAAATCCCTCCGGGGTGTGAATTGTGGTATAGTCATTCGTGGCTCGTTGTGTAGACAGCCCAGCACCCGAACCTCAAATCTAAAACCACAGTAAGCATAAAGTATTATGCCATGATTCATGCTCTGTCATGTTTTACTGTAGTGAAAAAGTTGTGCTGGGCTTTTCTAAACTCATAATTAAGCCATGCAAACGTTGCATAATGTTTCACAGCCTTTTAAAAATATGCCTTGGTAAAATGATCTTTATGATTAAAGTCTCAATTCTGTGACTTTGTTTTTGAACATGGGGTTTTAAACTCAACAGCTTCATCCTGGATACCATAACTTGGCTTTTCAGTGTGACAGAAAATGGTAGGGGGAATCATTGCATCCAAAACCCCAAGACCTCTCTCTGCCATGGCTTTTCATTCTTGAGAGCAGAGAAGGAACTAGGCTTGTGCTCATTGCCAGGGGTGGGCCAGAAGGTGGTGGTGGTGAGCTTCTATTTGTGAGTGTATGTATGGAAGTTTTCTTTAACTATGTATTACTCATTAGTAACAAAATTTCAAAATCTGAAGCAACGTTAAGAACAAAAGGATATAGGCCCAGTAAGTATACTATTCAGCTTCTGCCCTTGCCCTGATGGGGGCCCAATGTATACAGATGGCAGTGTGAAGGTGGTCACCCTAAGCAATGACTGAAGAAGCAGACACTGGGCCTGTTCCTGTGGAGAGCCTGGCTGGGCACTTCCTCATGTTTTGTCATGCTCTTTTCAGAAAGAAGACACTCTAAGCACCTCCTATGGGGGAAGATGCAGGACACTAATGGAAATATAGCTAACTAATACAATAGTTATTTTTCTTAACTTGCTTTGGGTAGGTGGAGAATTGGGGCCTTGGTTGTCAGTATTCAGGGTTTGTTTCTGATTCTATTTTCAGGAGTGATTCCTCAGTGGTGCTTTGATAAGAATCATAGGTGCTGCTGGGGATCAAATCAGGGTCAACTGCATACAAGAAACGTGTCTTCCTGGGCTAAGTCTCTGGCCTCTTAGCTTGTATTTTTGTTTTGTTTTGTTTTTGTTTTTGTTTTTTTTGGTCACACCCGGCAGTGCTCAGGGGTTACTCCTGGCTCCATGCTCAGAAATTGCTCCTGGCAGGCACAGGGGACCATATGGGGCACCGGGATTTGAACCGATGACCTTTTTGCATGAAAGGCAAACGCCTTACCTCCATGCTATCTCCCGGGCCCTTAGCTTGTATTTTAAGCAGGGTTAGGGAAGAGTATGGAGTAAGTGTAGGGTAAAGTGGTTGTGGCCGAGCGGTTAAGGCTGTGGACTAGTAAGTGTTGGGTAGAGAACAAAATCGGTAATAATAAATATGTATGTCTTGAGAAGGGTAAGTTGGCAGGGATGGGGGACTTAATCAGAAAGAAGTCCCTAGGTTGTGGAAGAGTTCAGCCATTCTCCAAAGAAATACGTTGCCTGTTCTTGAAGAGATTGGTTCTGACAAGTTAATCTTTGTCCAAAAAATTAACAGACATTGAAAACATACGTTAGGCTGACATGTGATAATTTAGCTGGTAATAGTGATGAATATGAAGATTGGAGTCCCTGACCCATTGAAACTATAGTATTAGTGAAGGTCCCAGGACTCTGGTATTTGGAAAGGGAATTTTCCTATTATATGGATGACCCTCATGAGAGAATTGCTTCCTTGATTCATTCTTTCCTAGACCCAGGAAGTTATGCACTTCCTCATTTATTGATGTTCCCAACCAACATTTTTTGCTTTGCTTGGACTTGGCTTTGTTAGGGCTTCAGTCATGAATGGAGTATAGAGTCCTTACCTTCAGGGAGTGGGATACCCTGAGGCTGCACCTAGGTGAATAACTGGATTGTCTGCTTAATCTGGACGTGCAAATAGCTGTTCCCACACTGCTGATAGCCTTAGTGGCATTTATTGCCTCTTATGTTCAGTCTTTGAGAGGAGCGGAGCAGGGAAATCACCTCATTTAAATACTAGATTCCAGTATGAATCCTATCTTTACCACATACCAGTGATATGGCTTTCAAGCAAGTGGTATGTTTCCTCTAATCCATAATTTTCCTAAGCTATATATAAAGTAAATATCACTATCATATGAAATCTCTATATGTCTGACTAATTTTTATAATCAAATTACTAGGGAAAAATATTAATACATGCCAAGGGACTAATTTATTGGTAAGAACATGGACACATGGGGCCCGGGAGATAGCATGGAGGTAAGGCGTTTGCCTTTCATGCAAAAGGTCATCGGTTCAAATCCTGGTGCCCCATATGGTCCCCCGTGCCTGCCAGGAGCAATTTCTGAGCATGGAGCCAGGAGTAACCCCTGAGTACTGCTGGGTGTGACCCAAAAACCAAAAAAATAAAAATAAAAAAATAAAAAAAGAACATGGACACACACAAACACACACCTGCTTCAAAATATGTTGTACACTGATAATAATGGCTTCAGCTCAGGAGAGAAAATAATAAAGGGAAAAAAATGAAACTGATGTTGACATTGGAAATAGCAAAGGTCCAATTGAATGATTTGTATTTCCCTCTAAGAATAAGAATTAAAATAAGAAAATTTAAATGTGAGCCTTTTTTGCATCCTAGTTTTCCCAGGATATATAATGATTTGAGGCAACCAGGGTCTTTTTGGGATGGCTTTTTTTGTTTTGTTTTGGTTTGGTTTGATGAAATCAGAACTACTCCTGGCTCTGCACTCAGTAATTACTCCTGGCAGTGTTCAAGGACCTTATAGTATGCCAGTGATTAAACCCAAGTCAGCTATATGCAAGATTCTAGTATCCACTGTACTATATAGTTCAAGCTCCTCTTTTTGGTTTGTTGATTACCAAATAACCAGATAAGATTATCTCTGGTTTGGTTATCAAACAAGAGACCTTCCTTTATATTCATGAGCCTGGCTCTCATTTGAAGATTATGTCAAAGAAATAGAACATAATATATGACCTCAGAGGTGAGCTCAGAGGAATCCCTGACATACATCACTTAGTTGGAGTACTTTGAAATTTGGACACACTAATACCAAAATTTTTTTCCACTGTGAAAAATGATCTTATCAGGTTGGAGAGATAGCACAGCAATAAGGCATTTGCCTTGCATGCAGCTGACCCAGGACAGATGGTGGTTCGAATCCCAGCAACCCATATAGTCCCCCGTGTCTGCCAGGAACGATTTCTGAATGCGGAGCCAGGAGTAACCCCTGAACACCACCGGATGTGATCCAAAAATAAAAAAAAAAAAAGTGATCCTATCAAATAATCCTAATGTCCTATTGCTTCCAAGTTAAGCTCTGAAAAGTAAGGATGTTAGAACTCTGTGCTCCAAAATTTATGACCAAAAAAGGGGAGTATGCTACACTGGTAGTGCACTCCTTTTCTTGTATCTATTAGAGAATTGAGCTTGAGGGCATATGCTCACCCTGGAATCTTGAGTAGAAGATGAAGCCAGAAAAATCACACTGAAGATGACTTGCAGGAAGCAGAAACCACAAGAGCCATAAACTGGTTGGAACGTTGAATAATAATTTTAGCAAATTGTGGGAGACTGAATATAAACAAGTGTGAGTAAGAAGCTCTTAGGGGCTATAGCCTTGTTTGTGTCTGTGTGTTGTGGGAACCGAGACCCATCCATGGGTTTTTCATTCAGGAATTCCACTGAGTTCTCGTAGAATTAGGGCTGAAGAAGATCTAAGACTATTTAAGGAGTAGTTTCCTAGGGAAACCTGAGGTCAAAGTCAAACATAACAAAACCAAATTATAAGGACACTAGAGGATTTTGAACCCTTTTGTGCCTGCAGCTGCACGAATGTTAAACACAGCTTAGTTCCAAGTTCTATGAACATAAAGCCTCACACTGAAAATCTGTTTATCTCAATTTCTATTATTTGACATATCATACCTAACTTTCAAAAGCAAAAGTAAGGAGGAATCTGAAAAGCAAGAAAAAAAATTTTATGAGGTAAAATGGGTCAAGGATTTTGCTTAATGGTATAGCATAGGCCTCAGATGAATGCGGGTGGCCTTGGGTTAGAGGAGAGGAAGAGGGAGAAAGAGGAAAAGAGGGCTGGGGAGAGGAAGATGGGGGAAAAGGAGGGAGGGATAGAGGAGAGAGAGAAAGGGAGAGAGAACTAAGATATAACACATGAAATTACCAAACAGGGGAATAATGGGTTACTAATGATGAATATCCTAGGACCATAATGGAAAAAGGCTAATGTAGTTTTATGTTACTGTACAGTTTTGTATTGGAAGTTCAGTGACATTAAGACAAGTTGTCTTAAAAATTAAGATTTTTAAGCTATGCATGCATGAAACATTTTAAAAGTGTTCCATCACAGTAATGTTTTAATATCAGTATAGTAATAAAAGTTATTAATTCTGAGTAAAAGAAAAGAACATGCTAGCACAGATGGATAATATAAGTAGGATGTTGTACTTTCTAAGAAAGATTAAAAGGAAATTCTAGAGATGAAATTAGAAATTAACTACAGAAGTGAGGAACTGTTTGATGAGAATACTGGACTGAAGAAAAAAATTAATGATCTTCAAAATACATCCAAAGAAACATCACAAACTAAAAAGTGAAGACAGAAAAGAAAAAATAATTAAAACAAAATGTGGGTCAACTTCAAAAGTTGTAGCATAGGCCTAATGAGAATGTCAGAAATAGAAGGAAGATGAAAACAGTAGAAATGTTCAAGTACCAATAGCTGAGAATTTTCAAAAATTAGTGACAACAAACCACAGATCCATGAAGCTCAGACAAAACCAAGCAAGATAAAGACCAAATAATTAACACGTGTGTGTATCTTATTTAAAGTACAGGAAAGCAAAGACAATATCTGGAAAGGAGGCAATGGGGTGGGCTTACCTAGAAAGAAACAAGATAAAAATTACACTAGATTTCTTCTGTAAAACCACATAAGATAAAAAGGGAAAGAGAAAATACTTACAATAATGAAAAAGAAATAGTCACCAAATTAGCCAGATCTCCTTCAAAGAATGTGGAGAAATAAACTCTTTGATGAACAGAAATAAAAATCATTTAGCATCAGCTGACTTGCATGGAATGTTAAAAAATAATGTTCTTCCAGGAGAAGAGAAATAACATAGATTAGATAGCTCTCCATAATGAAAAGAAAAACAGCAGAGGAGAAAGAAAGAGAAAAATAAGGTATTTTAAATGATGCTGTTATGACTTGTTTGTCTAAAGCAATAACAGTAGGAATAATATTAGGTGCTTCTAAGCTATGGATTGGTAAAATGATGATAAAGATAGAAATGGGAAGAAAAGTGACAAAGCATTACTTGCAGTGACCCAGATCTGTTATGATAAAACTCTAGGCAACAGTCCGACCAATCACAGGAGAACCACAACAGAGGACTTATGTCATCCCAACAACAATAAAGGGAATGGAAGGGGGAAATAAAGTATGATTAAATAAAGTGGGGTGGAGTGAAAATACAGAGGATGGGCATTTGTCTTGCATACACCCAACTGAGTTTGATCCCTATCATCCTAGATGGTCTGGCAAACCTGCCAGGAGTGATTTCTGCATGAAAAACCAGGATTAAACCCTGAGTACTGCTGAGTGAGGCCCAAAATTAAAAAAAAAAAAAAAGTAAATAGATTTCTCTCTTTCTTGTTTAATTGCTATAGATAGGATTTTCTAATACAATATTTAATAATAGTGGTGAGAGTGGGCAACTTTGTTTCATACCTGGGTTGACCATATTGTAAATTATGGTGCCTCAAAGAAAAACAAGGATGAAGAACATAAAAACAAAATAAAAGGAAATTTTTTTAAATAAAAGGAATCTTACAAACTTTTTAATTCAAAGAAGAAAAGAAAAAGGAAAGAACACCTAAATCTGAAAAAATTCAAGGCCATAATAAATATCCATTTAACTATGTCATTTTAAATATGAATTACGTGGGGGCCGGGCGGTGGCGCTGGAGATAAAGTGCCTGCGCTAACCTAGGACGGACCGCGGTTCGATCCCCCAGTTCCCCATATGGTCCCCCGTGCCTGCCAGGAGCGACTTCTGAGCGAATAGCCAAGAGTAACCCCTGAGCGTCACCGGGTGTGGCCCAAAAATAAAAAAAAATATGAATTATGTAAAAAGGACTGTTTAAGACAAGTGGTCAGACTAGATTTTGAACAGAACCCCTCTACAAGTTGTGTTGTGTACAAGAATGAGGAAGAAAACTTTTGGGCTTGGGAAGTGGGGAAGGAAATTAGGTGATAATTAAGGAATTGACTTTTTAAGATGTTTAAAAACCCTGAGTGTATGCATTAAAAGCAGATGAGCAAAACAAACAAACAAAAAAACATGAGGAAAAACTGAGAGAACTAGAGGAAAACAGAAAAAATATACTATTTTAGTTTGTGATACAAGCACCCTTTATTTATAAATCTTGGGTATTTTTAAAGTATATATCTTATATTAAGGGTCTCCAAGCTGTGCTCACCCCAAGGGACCCTTCTGGGACATTCCCAATTAATCAGGCATGTGGCTCAATGAATGGGCTGGAGAGCTTGTTGCTGTTTGGGCCCTGGGATGCTGGCTGGGGTCATCCTAGCCACTAGATGGGACTTTGGAGCTATGCCTAATGTTACAGACATCTGGTGTTGAGGATCAAATGGGGATCATTTGCATGCAAGGCATATGCCTTAACTCTTGTACTATAACTCCAACACCCCTTTTAAAAAATATTTTTATAATCTAGACTGGAATGATAGCACAGTAGGAAGGGCATTTGCCTTGCATAAGGCTAATCCAGGTTTGATCCCCTGCATCCCATTTGGCCTCGTGAGCCTGCAGGAGTGAATTCTGAGTGTAGAGCCAGAAGTAACATCTGAGGGCCACCAGCTGTGGCCCCAAACCAACTAATGACAAAAAAAAAAAAAAATGAAACATAACAAAAAATTTTCTTTATCCAAGTGACAGGTTGATGCCAACCACTTTGACCTGGTTAACTTTGATGGAATTCTTTGACCAAGACCAGTGGAGCACATGTTCTCCTGAAGTACACAAGGATCATTCACTAAGATCACCATCTGGCCTACAAAATACATGTTAAAAATGTAAAGGTACAGAAGTTCCTATAAAATATTTGCCTCAAAGTCAAATGGTTAAAAAAAATTTTTTTAAAACTAGCTGGAAAATTTTTAAATAGAACTTAAACAATATGTTTTGAATAACAGGCAGGTCAAATGAGATGTGTCAAGGTTAAAAACTAGGCAGAAGCCAACAGAAACACAACATTTCACAATTTGTAGGAAGCAGCAAAAGCAGCATCAAGTGGGAGATGTGCAACATTAAATGTCTCTAGTAGAAAAGAAGAAAGTGGAATCAACTAAGCTTCTACCCGAGGAAGGAAAAGAAAGGGAGCCTAAGAGCAGGCAGGGGAACAAGACGTTACAAACTAGAGAGCAATGCCATCAAATAAATCCTGGAAAGTAACAGAAAATGAAGGAAAACTAGAAAACTTGAAATCATTTTACTTTGTCCCCATGCTACCCCAGGCCACAGAAGAGATTGTCCTGATATCACTTCTCTGCATTTGGTCATACCTACCATCAGTGTGCCAGCATCTGCCCTCATCTCAGGTCAAGAGAAACAGCTACAGAGTCAGGGCTCCATGGCTCCATGGCCCTGTCCTAGTTGAGTTAGAAAGTCTTTTCTTTTGCTACTTGATGGGTATCTCTTAAAATGCGGGCCTTTCCATTACTTTTCATTATTGAGAGCAACCAAAGCAAAATACAGACAATTACGTACCTCTAGTATTTTGGGTTTGTTTTGGGGCCACACCTAGCAATGCTCAGAGATTACTTCTGGCTCTGTGCTAAGGGATTACTCCAGGCAGTGCTTGGGAACAAGATGGGATGCCTGGGGTTCAACCAGGTCAGCTGTATGCAAGGCAAATGCCCTACCCATTCTGGCATTTCTCTGACTCCATAACATTTGTTTTTTTTTTATTTTTGTTTTTGTTTTTTGTGCCACACCCATTTGATGCTCAGGGGTTACTCCTGGCTAAGCACTCAGAAATTGCCTCTGGCTTGGGGGACCATATGGGATGCTGGGGGATGGAACCTCGGTCCTTCCTTGGCTAGCGCTTGCAAGGCAGACATCTTACCTCTAGCGCCACCTCGCCGGCCCCATAACATTTGATTTTTAAAGAGCCAAGCCTGCTTGGTGAACATACGTACCCTTAGAACAACCCTGTTTTTTTTACCCTCAGACAGCTCCCCCCACTTTGGCATGGAAGACAGTAGAGCAGTTTCCAGAATGCCCTCCAAGTTCACCCCAGTCACGGGAAGCTGGTATCCCTCTTGGATGTCTCCCACACAACAGGATGTGACTCAGGACTCAGGGATGTGAGTCAGTTTCCAGGGTGATGTGTTAGGGCGAGCCCCAATAGGGGTATGCATCTCCTCATCTGGGATCTTCCCTGGAAGGAACATCTGGGGGCTCCATGATAATAGAAGCCTCCTTCTCCTTGCACTACGGCTGCACCCTACTCTAGACTTCTCACTACCTTCAGACTGGTGTCAAGGCAGTTTCTATGGCCTTGGAACTGCTACAAAAGTTGTCTGGGGGAGCAAACGTACAGCCCTGCACCCCCAAATGGGGATAGCCAACACCTAATTACTGTGTTAGCATCTCACACTATCAGTGAAATCTCATGATTGATAACCAAGACTCAGTTCTCACCAAGTTCAGATTTTGAGGGTGGGTGCAATAAAAGAGCGCTGGTCCATGCCAACTGTTTGTCTCTGGCTGGCTGCAAACATCTTGGTTTAGTGGGTACAGCTGAAGTATGTTCATTGTTCCAGCAAGTACCTTAAAGGGCAGCGCCCAGCACTGGGCCAGGCCACAGACCTGCAGGGGATGCTGTCTTTTCAAGGCCTTCGGGGCTTTTGAGGGCTCCCATGGCAGGCTGCCCATGGAGGGCTGAGAAGGGGGAACTGTGTCACCATCCTGGGCTGCCTCTGGGGGTTCCCTCTCTATCCTGCACCTGGCTGAAGAGAGAGAGGGAGAGAGACTGGGTGGCTGGCTTTGCTCTGGGCATCCATCCGGAGATTTGGGGTTTCTGACATCACAGCTGCTCTCTCCTCCCTGCCCACCTTCTCTCGACCTTGGTGGCTCAACACAGCTCCTTTCCCCCCATGGAACCTCTGTGTGCTCATCTCTGAAAATGGGGGTAGCCCTGCTCACCTGCCTCACAGGTGTGAGCCTTAATTACTGTTTGTGGCTGGGCTTTGAGAGCCCCAGATGAAAGGCGCTCTATAAACGCAAAGTGCGCCTCCTCATTAGCGCCGCCAGACAGTTCCCAGGGGAAACCGGGCAGCCCTCGCCACGAGGCCGCACCCCCTCCACCATCTCCAGCCAGACGCGTCTGGAAAGAGGGGCTGTGCTCAGGCATGGCTGCTCTGAGGATGGGTTCAGGGCTAAATCTGCGGCTGTCAGGAAAGGTGGGTACTTGGCTAATGCCAGTTGGTTCCCATGGATGGATAGAATTTGATGTTGGTAGTGTTTCCCCAGATAGCCCCCCAGTCACCTTTCTCATAAAGGAAGTGTCTTCTTCCTTCCTTCCTTCCTTCCTTCCTTCCTTCCTTCCTTCCTTCCTTCCTTCCTTCCTTCCTTCCTTCCTTCCTTCCTTCCTTCCTTCCTTCCTTCCTTCCTCATACACACAAAGCAAATGCTGCACTGCTGAATCCGGCCCCTAGCCCCCATAAAACATTTCTCTGCCCCTCAATTTATGCACCTTTGCTGTCTGGTTCACACTTTGCAAACCTCTCCAAATGTCACAGTCCCTTCAGAGATGTTCCTATTAACTGATCAATCCATGACCGTGCCCACCCTCCTCCAGCTCTGCCCTATTCCTCTTCCCCCTTCTCCTCCAACATTGGAAATCTCAACAAGAGGAAGGCCAGGAGAGCTTCTGGAGACTGTCCCCTCATCCTCTGCCTTATTGCTAGCTTCCTGGAAGAAATTTCAGGATTTGGGACCCCTGTCCTTGGAACTATGCCCTGAAGCTTGAGTCAGGGTCCTGCACCCACACAGACTGGGTGCCTGAGCTATAATTCCTCAGTGGTGGAAGTCACATAGGCAAGTGACTCAGTTTTCCTCTGCATAGGGATCTGTGCTGAGAGAATCATTGAGGGTGCTGGGCTGGCCTTGCCACTCTCTTGAGCTTCTCCCTGACGCTTGACGGTACCCCATGAGGTGGCAAAGAGAACTGTATCTTCCTTGAGCCGCCTGGGTTCCTAAGGTTCAAGAAACCATCCTCCCAGTCACTCCCCCGGAGATAACGGGTTCTGCCCTTGGGTGTCCTTCAACCATGAAATGGAGCCAACAGTCCTTTAGGCAGAGCATGAGAGACCCAGGGACAACTTAGAAGGTGACTAACCCCTGCCCCAGGGTGGGTGCCAGCCCCCCTCCCCACCACTCCTAGTGGAGGCTGGGCTTGTTGTTGAGGCTCCAAGCTGTGAATCATGGGGGTGGGGAGGGTGCAGCTCAGGTCTGTCTTCATAAGCTTCTCTAGGCCTGGCCTGAAGTGCTCAGCTCAGCCTGAAGTGTTCACTGGCTCATCACGTGGGACTGAGCAAGCTCCAACTTCCGCCATCCTCTCCTATGTGGCCTTATTTTCCCCTATGCCCTCTTCTTGCTTTCCTCCCCCACCCATCAAATCCAGGTGCCTCCAGTTTCCAGGAAGAGTCCCCACCATTAATGCCAAGGGCAGCACCTCAACTTCACAGCCACCTCCCTTCACTCCCTGTCTTGCACCAGGCCCCAAAGCCCAGTGTTGACTGGAAGAAGCATGAGCGCCGCTCATTCTCTGGGTCCTTCACCCCTGACACTGAACTTCCAGAAGCTCCTGGATGGAGAGATAATACAGCCAGTGAGGCACTTGTTGACCTGAGTTTGATGTCCAACTCTACCCATGCCACCAGACTCCCCTTGGAGTGACTCTGAGCACAGAGGCAGGAGTAAGTCCTGAGCACTACCAGGGTGGCCCCCAAACCAAAAGAAAACGAATGCTATGGGCAAGTCCCATGATGCACCACCCTTCTGGCCATCACCCTTCTGGCCAACCTTTAGCCTATTGATTTCTTGATCTCCACACCAGACAATGAGACATCCTAAATGCTTGGTCCCTTCTCTTGCCATGACAGCATAGCAAGCTGTGGTGGCCTGTTGACTCCCAAATAGACTGTCCCTGCAGACCTGCCCACTCTGGCTTCTATTTGCATAAATGCATCTCTGGAAAGATATATTTATGCAAATAGACTTCATTCCATTCCCTCCCAAGAGGCTTCATACAGTGACTCAAGCTCCAGCCTGGCAGGCAAAGTCTGACATTGCCATTCCAGGTTTCATCCATGGAGCTAACTCTGCAAGACTGTGGCCAGGTGAAAGACCCCTTGGGCAAGTGTGGGTACATTACAACTAAGGGTGTGAGCCTCTAAATCTGTACAATCCAGACATCACAGCAACAAAGTAGAGAGTGGGAAGGAAGAGCAGCAGGACACATCACACAAGCAAGAGCTCCCTTTGAGCTTTTACTTTCCTAACAATCTGCTCAAGGATGATAGAGAAGTCAAGACAAGACAAATTTTCTTTTTAAATACCAGGCTGTTGCACTAGTTTTGAGACCTTTTAGAATCACTAGACTTGGGGCTGGAGCACAGTGGATAGGGCATTTGCCTTGTGGCAATCTCAGGTTTGATCAGCATCCCATATGGTCCCTGGAGCACCACCAGGAGTGATTCCTGAATGCAGAGCCAGGAGAAAGCTCTGAGCATCATCACTTGCGTCCCTGTCCACCGCCCCCTCCACAAAAAAACAACAAAAATAGAATCACTAGGCTTCTTCTACTTGTTAGCTAGGAGTAATCACAAGCAATTTTTGCAGAGGCTTCAGAAAACTAGCCTCTCACCTCCTGGCTCTCCCTTCTCTGTGCAATCTAATTCCTGCTGTAGACTTTCTTCTCCATCTACAGGAGATGGGTACAGGAGGAATTTGTTGGCTCACATTCTCATCTTTATACCCCCCCTTTCAATCCCCAAGCATTGGCCTTGATGTGACCTGATGGGGATTGCAATAGATTAATAACACAGCTTGCCAAGGTGGGGTTTTCGCAGCATAAAGGAGCCCTTTGAAGATAAGAGCCAGGCATGCTTTCCTAAGCTCATCCCTGATGCTGGGAACAAAGGACACCATCTAATAAAGCCAGATTTCATCTGGGGGCAATCTCCCCACCCGCAGAAGAACATTACCCCCAGATTCAGAAAAAAGAGTGGAAATCAGTAGGGATCCTTTATCAATTCCAACACAGCTGTCAATATAAACAAGACACAAACAGGCCAAGAGATAGTACAGCAGGTCAGGCAATTGCCTTGGGCATGGCTCCCAGCCCTCTGTAGAGTCCCCAGAGCCCACCAGGAGTGATCCCTGAGAACAGAAGTAGGAGTGAGCATTGAGCACTTGGGTGTGGCTCCCAACAAAAATAAAAAAGACATATGTACACATGAATGCACACCCTGAGGTCTCCCTCTAATGATCTAAACTGCAAGGGTCCTCAAACTTTTTTAAACAGGGCCCAATTCATTGTTCCTCAAGACCATTGGCGGGCTGGACTATAGTTTAAAAAAATATATCAACAATAGTGAACCATTGAGGATCCTTGTCTGAGACTGAGAGGACTAGAGAGACAGAGAGAAGGAGGGGAGTCAGAGAGTGAGGCACACATCCAACACATGCGCACTGCAGACCTGGTATGAATTGGCTGCTAAGCAGAACAGGAAAAGGTGGCAAAAACACCTGGTTGGCCAAATAAATGTCCTTGGTAGGCTGCATGTGACCTATGGGCCATAGTTTGGGGACCCTTGGTCTAAAGTGCCCTTGCACTTTTCATGAATAGAGAGAGTGTGGATTGCACTGTAAACACAAGCTTCTCTTTGACAGATGAAGTCACCCAAAGAAAGATGTGGGGTCCCTCCACTCCAAGAACTATTTTGATTTACAAAAGGGAAGGATGGCTTGCTCCAAGAGGCAAGAGGTGCTTAGCAACTTAGACTCAAATGGAAGAAATTAAGCAACAAAATTTTCAGTTGCAACAGAGACTGGGGAGCACCTGAGCATCTGGTGGGGCCTAGACGATCCCCCTCCCCTCACCCCAGAAAGCACAAAGGCTGAGTCACAACTGTTGGGATCAAGTAGAGGCACTCTCTGACTCCCATTGGCTGGTGGAGACATGTCAAGTGACTTCTTTTGCTTGTCCCTGTTCATTCCCTGACAATACAGAAGTAGTTCTCTTGCAGGGACACTGGGGATTTCTAGAGCTATTTGGGATGTTTTCGGTGTTTGGGGGTGAATGCCCCAACAATGTGTGTCTGGGAGTGGCCCAGAATCAGAGCTTACAGGCAGCCTGTACCCTGGGTAAAGCACACATGAATCCTTCCTCCATGCCAGGAAGATGCAGGGCCCTAGCTGGAGGCAGCCGTAGCCTGTGGCCATGTGCCAGCTGTGCCAGGAGACTGCTGCTCTGGCCCCAGCTCCCCCCAGGGTCCTGCCTGGCACCTCTTGCCATGCTTCCCCAGGGGAGAGATACAGGTGTAAACGGCCACTTTCCTGGCTGGGGAGCTGACCATGGCTCTGCCACCCCGAGGGACAGGCTGCAGCTTGTCGGGCATGAGTCACAGGTAACCAGATCAAGATGCAAATCTTGGGCTTTGTCCTGTCTCATTCCAACCTCCCCAGGAGCTACAGAGCAAACAGAGAGGAGCCTTGGAGATTGTGTTGGGCCCCCTACAGAGGAATAGACTATGAAGAGCAGGGAGGAGATTCCTGGGATTCCCCCACCCCAAGCCCCCCAGCCAGCAGGTTCATATTAGATCAAGGACAGACTAGAGAGTGGCCATCACACTGGGACAATGATGATGGACAGTGTTTTCTGCCAATTAGATTACATCTTCCATCAATAGAGAAGAGTGAAGGAGAGATTATCCTGCAAGAATAAAGCTCCAGGTTTGGGTTTGATCTCTAGCACCCATGACCTTCCCCAGCATAGTGGGGTGTTACCCAAACGAAAAAACTGGGGGCCAGAGATATAGGACAAAGATATAAGGTTTTGCTGAACTCCTAGTTTGATCCCTGGAAGTGCACAGGGTCCCCTGAATCCTGTCTGGGCTCACTTCTGAGTGCAGAGCCAGGCATAGCCCCTGAGCAATGCAAGGTATGACCAGAAAACACAAACCCTTCTCTTGGGACCAGAGTGATAGCATAGCAGTAGGGCCTTTGCCTTGCATGCAGCCAATTTGGATGGACCTTGGTTCGATCCCTGATGTCCCATATGGTTCCCTGAGCCAGGAGCAATTTCTGAGCACTAGCCAGGAGTAATCCCTGAGCCTCACAGAATGTGACCCCAAATCAAATCAAAACAAACAAACAAACAAACAAACAGAAAAACCAAAGCAAAAACTTTAAGATCCATGGAAACCTCTAAAATTCAGGTAGCTGAGACAAGTGGGGGAGATGTGACAACTTGGAGCTATTTAGGAGTCCAGGATGATGAGTCTGGCGGGGGACCCATAAGTCTGAACTCTAAGGACACCCTCCTCTACCACATCCCACAACTCAGACTTCCATGGACCAAAGCAGCTGTCTGGCTCCTGTCAACATAAGGACTGAGAGCTCTGGGCCCTGCACTTAGCTGGTCCATGTTGGGGGCTTAGTTGAGGGTAAGAGGCAGGATTGTAGAGGCAGCTTATATGATGATTCTAGGGAGCTTGTCTTGCAGGAGCAACCTGGGTTTGATCCCTGGTCCTCCATAGAGCTCCCAGGACTCTGCCAGGAGTGATCTCTGAGCACAAAGTCAGGAGTAATCCTTAGCACTACCAAGGTATAGCCTCAAACACCCCCCACCAAAACCTAAAAAGAAAGAAGGAATCGGAAGTCAGGATTCAGGGATCACCGGAGTTTTTAAAGTGTCCACGGCCCTCCTCACTCAGTTTGCACTGCCCAGGAACAGGCCTTGCTCACCTCCGGGCCCTCAGACTTGGGAGCATGGAGCCTGCCTGTCTTTCAAGCGGATTAAGTGCACACGGAGCCTCGCGCCTGCAAACGTGCGCAAGCTTCAGCCTGACTGTCTGAAGTTCCCCATCAGACTGATGCGAACCAGCCAGACAGCCACGAAAACACAATTACTGAGGCGAACTGGGGAAGGATTTGCGCCCTGGGGCCCAGTCTGTTTACGAAAGACTCAAAGCACCGTTTGTGCTGAACGGGACCAGTTGCCTGCGAGAGAAAGGGCTGGATCCCGCCTGCCACTGGACTCCAGGCAGGATTTCGAGGGGCCTGATAACATCAGACATTTGTCCTCACCTCAGCACCTCAGGGTCTTTGCTGTGTTTTTCAACAAGAAAATGCAAGTACCAACAAAAGCCTATTATAACAACTCGCTTTGTGCTCCCGACTCGCATGCTCATTGGCTTCTTCTCTCTCTTTATTATTATTTTTTGAGGGGTATTGTGTACCAACCCAGGAAAGAAAAGAAGATGATGATAAAAGACAGAAAGAAAGCAGCATGGAACCATCCTATAGCTACTTGGCTCTGTCTAATAAACAGGAACTTCCCGTCTTCTTGGAAAAAAAAAATTTTTTTTTCAAAGGCAAACCAGTCTCAACAAACATGCCCTGAGAGGGAACAAAAGAGGCTCCAGGAATGAAGGAGGAAGGGGGAAAGGGGAGACCCACAGGATTGGGAGAGGGGAATGGACCAGTGTCACACTGCCCCCAGCAGGACCCACCAGGGCAGAGTATGAGTTTCTCATGGTCCTTCCTGGACCATTCCTGGAACCGGATGTGAGGACATGACCATGCCACAAGGGGTGTGGGATGGGGAAATGAATGACTCAGTGGGTGATTGAGAATCAGGTGGTTAGAGGTGGGAGGGTGCAGGGGGTGCTACTGAAAGTTGTATTTGAAAAGGGATGGAAGGCAGAATGAAGCCCCCGATTTCCCAGGGGAATCCATTATTCTGAGAGTGAGTGGAAGTGAATGAACTTGGTTCCCAAGAGGTAGAAGATTATGAGAACTGCACATGATTTGTTTGCTTGTTTGTGCTGAGAACCACACCTGTTGATACTTAGAGGTTACTTCTGGCATTGCATTCAGAAATTACTCCTAGTGATACTTGGGGGACCATATGGAATGTCGGAAATTGAACATGGGTTGACTACATACAAAGCAGATGCCCTCCCTGCCGGACTATCTCTCTGGCTCCATGGAGCCACATATTCCTACTTTGGGGTCCAAGTCCCTAATGAAAGGGGTCCCTTGAGTCTCAGGAGAATCAGTGGGATGCCAGAAGGACAGAAAGGCAAATTCATGACAACAGAGAGTTTGAACTGAGAGTACAGATAACAAAATAGGACTCGCTGGAGAAAGTCTTCAAAAATGTGCTCCTGCTTGTCTTGCATGCATCCAGGTTTTCTGGAAGCAAGAGCATGAGTGTGAGCAAAAGAGGTCACAAGGTCAGGGGCACAGAAGTGCCCCAAATCTGTGAATGGGGAGCTCAGGAGAGGGCTGCTAATACCTGCTGGGCACCAAGAGGCTGAGTAAAAAGCCCATTCACTAAGGGTGTTCTCTAGAGATTGATCAGTTCATGGTCTGGGCAAGAGGACATTTTCCCAGCAGGACAGTTTGAAGCTGGGGTGAAAATATGCACAGGAGTCAACATATATGAATTCTTGGGGAAAAAATACATTTGTTTGGGGCCAGAGCAGTGGCACAAGTGGTAAGGCGTCTGTCTGCCTTGCCTGCGCTAGCCTAGGCGGACCGAGGTTTGATGCCCTGGCATCCCATATGGTCCCCCAAGCCAGGAGCAATTGCTGAGCGCATAGCCAGGAGTAACTTCTGAGCGTTATTGGGTGTGGCCCAAAAAGCAAAAACAAAACAAAGCAAAAAGAATCTGCACAGGGGCAGAGTGAGCCCTCTGAGTCAGAAGTCCAGAAAAGGATTCCTTAGCAATGCCTTCTGGGTCTTGCCCTAGAGATGAGGTTCAAGGGTGGATCTGTGGGAGCGGAGCCAGTCCTGCAGGCAGGCAGGGATCTTCCTGAGGGAGCCTAGCTTAGCTGGAAGGCAGCTCAGGTTGTTGGTTTTAAGTTTGGGGGCCATGCCTGGTGGTGTTAGGGCTTACTCCTGGCTCTTCACTCAGAAATTACCCCTGGTGGTGCTCAGAGATCAAACCCTGGTTGGCTGAGAGTAAAGTAAATACACTTCCCCACTGTCCTATCACATGGAACCAAAGCATCTCAGTTTTAATGAACTTACAGAGAGAAATCTCCTGCCCACTAGCCCATCCTGAATGTAGGGGAATTTAAAGGGTGCAGTCAGCATGCATATGCTGTACCTGATAACATTGGGGGGCAGCCTGAGAGAAGCTGAGCAAGTAAGAGCCTGGAAAACCAAAGGGTTAGGGGGTCTTTGAGGAGGAACCCCTGAATACAGACCCTGGGAGGAAGTGGGGAAGTCTCTAGACAGCTGACAGTACAGAGCTGAGCCAGAGTGGGAGAAGACAAAGAAAGTGGGGTCCTGATCTTTCAGCCTCTGTTTGACTTTCATCCTTTCAGACTGGGTGGGCTCAGAAAGGGATGGAATGTTTTGGAGATCAGAAGATGGGAATAGAGCTGGAGAAAGTCTTTTGACATGAGGCTCTCGGTTGCCTTTCTCATCTTCATGACCCTGGCATCACCCCCATATGGTCCCTCATATGACCAAAAGAGATCCTTGAGCACTGCTGGGTGGGGTTCCCAAAACCAAAACCAAAAGATAAAGGAAAATAAAGAGGTCCTGGTAGGAAATATCCTGAAGTTCTCAATCTGGGCCTCTTGGGACATCAAGAGCAAAGTTGGAAAGGTGGCATTTGCTCCCTCAGCCTCTTTGCTAGGGTGACATGCTCCTCTAAATGGTGTCTTACTGGAAGACTGGGGTGTGTGTGGTCCATGGCTATGCCTCCCCTTCTTCCCAAGGACCCAGGTCAAGGGTAGCCACTAAGTTTATGACCATGACGACAATTGCAGACATTCAAGTCTTGGCCGGAGGATACCCTCTCCCCAGTCCCCCAGACTTTCACTTTCCCTTTGCTGTGCCAAGTTATCCTATCCTGCAGAGCTGTTAGCTGGCACCCAGGTGGAGGTGCCATGGGGCAGAGTTTCAAACACACAGGAAAGCATGAAAGGGCACCACAGGCCTCTGGGCTCATGGAAAGCCCCAGGGAGCTGCTGAAAACCAGCTCTTGCATTTTTCTGGGAGGGACACAGCTGGTCCTAGAGCTTATATTGGGGCTCAGCACAATGTGGGGGGTTGCAGGAAGAATACAGAAGTGGGGGGAATCCATGAATTGCCCAGATCAGGGCAGCCTGGTGAGAGAAGAGTCATTGGATTTTGGGTGCATGGCAGGGAGTGGGTTTGTGGGGGTGTCTGCAACCCAAGAAAAGCATCTTGGGATGTTTTTAGCTTAGTGATAAGCATTCAGAGCTACAAATCTTGAGGGTGCAACTTGAATCCCCCAAGAAGTCCTGCACACTAGCTGTCTTAGAGTTTCTGGGGTCTGTAAATCAAGGCTCTGTGCCATTTGCTGAACAAGGGTGTGGTCTGCAGAGCTGTGACTATTTGCACTTGAATCTGAGAATAATATAATATAAAGCTAGGTGTGGTAGCGAGTGGGAAGTGATCCACCATGCTTTCTGCCCAATACCCTGGATTGAGGGAGACCCACCCTTTCATCTTCAGACCTCACATGGGTGGGAAAAATTCAAGTTTCTGTGGCTGACAGTCAGGGAGGGAGCTACACCCTGTTTTATGCACCCACCTCTCTGTACTCTCCCTGCCTCCTTTCTTATCGAGACTTTGTTATCAGGACCTCAAAATCCTCCTTCTAAGAGGATGGTCATGACTGCCTGTTAGTTCATTTCCAAAGACATCAGTAAAATAAAAGTGTGTGTGTGGGGGAGGGGAGGGTGGCACAGGCAGGAAGGAGAAGGGCAGACAACTTCATGAAACCCAGCATGTCCCAGGTTAGTCTTGGTCTCCCCCTATCCCAACTCCCCCGGACCCTGCTGCTCCCACCCTGTGCTAATATGAAGAATCAGCAGGTTGAGCGGGCGGATGGGCAGAGATGGAGGAACAAGGCGCTCATTGTCTCCAACAGGTGTGAGATTGGAGTTGGTGCTGGGCCAACACCTCTCGTCCTGGAGCCAGCTCCGGGAGTCGAAAACATGCAGCAACTCTGCAGTAATATCTCTGCAGCCAGCCAGAGTCTGGGCAATTTAAGGCTTAACACACACAGCATAAATCAGAGCGGGGTGGCCCAGCCGGCCGGCAGCTTCTTGGGCGGATGCCTGCAGACTGTCTACAGATCAGACCCTGCCTCATTGGGGTTATTTGAGACTTCCCACCCCCACCCCGTAATATCAAGATGAGAAGTTGGGTGGAGCCCACAAAGACACACACTGGGGTTTGCCCTGTCTTGTTCCAACCGCCCCTCTTTCACAGACATGTGAAGGGGCAACTCAGGAGGGCAAGCTTGGCCCCAGCCAGAGAAGAGAAAGGGGGTTCATGGGCAGGGGAGGAGTGAGGAAGGAGGCAGAGTCCCTGTGCTTGGATATGGGCGCTTCTGTGTGAACTCAGACAAGTGAAGTGGCCCAGCTTCTCTGGCTTCTGGTTTCTTGCCTCCTCTGGAAGGACTGGCCTGTCCCATCTCCCTGGAGTTGAGTTTCCTATAATCCTTACCTCCAGCCAGGCAGGACAAATGGAGGAGGTGAGATAGCTGCTCTGGGGATTTCCTCTCTCTCTCTCTCTCTCTCTCTCTCTCTCTCTCTCTCTCT
>PVKC010004534.1:0-35130 GCA_004027635.1 Crocidura indochinensis | reverse complement strand
TTTGTTTTTACTTTGTTTTTGGTTTTGGGGCCACAGCTGGCTGTGCTCAGGGTTTACTCCTGGCTCTGCACTTAGGTATCACTCCTGACAGTGAATGCTTGGAGGATTCGGTGGTGCCAGAGATTGAAGCCGGATTTTTGCGTGCAAGGGCCTTCACTCCATATTATCTCTCAGCCTGAAAACTTTTGAGAACTTGGAAACGTCTCTTTCTTAGAAGGTTGAAGCTTCTAATTATTTTTATAATGGGGAGGGGATTGGATTTTGTTTTTGCTGCTGAGAATTTTTGTATTCAACATGACCGCACAAACCAAAGCAAAATGTTAACAAACCCTTTAGAAATAAGCGGGGCTAAGAGCTACCTATCTGATTTAGAAATGCCTCCTGAAATCGGTTACAAAGTATCTGTAAACATTCTTCTGGCATAGTTGGGTATGCATAATTATTATTTTGATCAATTTGAGGGGAGTCCAAGTTTGAATTGCACCATTCTTGTCGATGAGCACATTCTGCTGTTTATTACATGGGCACAGTATCTTTCTAGTTAAAAATTAGTGTTTAAAGTTTTTTTCTAGAGATATCTTCCCAGGAATAAAAGGCCTGAAGTTTGACTCCCTATTTTTTGCTCTTTCCTAGAACCACTAAAAATTATTTCCCATAGCCTAATTTAGGCATTCTATTTAAAACTACATAAAATAGATTTACATCCTTCCATGAGAAAGAATACCATCTTCCAGCCCTCCTCTTCGTTTGCATCACAAAGAACATTTTGCTTTTTAAACAAACTCATTCTCGGGTCTAGTCTAGGAAGATAGGATCATCCTAAGTATTACAAAGAGGAAATGTCCTCCCTTGCATATTCAATCAATGCTTTTAAAAACTCTACATACTACCTCTCTCCATCTCCCAGGCCTCAGCCTCTCTCCTCTGTGCACTTCAGCTTCCAAGGCCTATATTCCTGGTGGTGATTATGGAGATTCAAAAAAGAAAAAAAAAAAAAGGCAGACAAGCATCTGTTCCATGTAAGAGAAAAATCCTGAAAACAAGCATTCCCAGCATTCTGCTCTCAAACCCTTCCGACACACTTCCATGAACTCCTACCCCAAACCCCCAACATGAAAACTCACAGTGAAAAATGACTGGTGTCAAAAATGACTCACTCACACGAAGGGCTGGGCCCCATCTGTCAGTTTGGCATGGATTTTCCCCCACACACAGTGGATCCTTGCCTTGGACATTTTGGAGTGGCTTTAGGGATTTTTGTTTGGGAAGTGTCAAGGATCAGTTCTGCAGTACCATCTGACCAGAGGTCAGAAGTTACATGTACCTGTGGCATTTGATAAAAAGGAATTAGCAACGGCATGACATTGAAAATGCATTATCACACTTACAGTGTCTAGACTTCCCTAGATGTGTTCAGTTACAATCAGTGAAGCAAAAGAATACATTATCACCCTACTGCTAGTCTGTTGCTAAAGAGCCATAGATTGAAAAAGCAATACTCTGAAATAAAGGTTTTTGTGTGTTATTTTGTTTTGTTCTGTTCCATTGTTGATACTGTTGTTTTGCCCTAACCTACTTAGCAGCACAGTTTAGGTAAACACGAAAACTGTGGTTGAAATGCTTGTCTTTCCAAAGATGTAAACATCAGTCCCAGTGTCGTAAACTTGCTGGATCGAATGAGACAGGAG
Organism: Crocidura indochinensis; assembly: GCA_004027635.1. Taxonomy (NCBI): domain Eukaryota; kingdom Metazoa; phylum Chordata; class Mammalia; order Eulipotyphla; family Soricidae; genus Crocidura; species Crocidura indochinensis. The sequence goes on along the minus strand of PVKC010004534.1, from coordinate 33,442 downwards.
ATCGGAGGCAGAAGGACGATCACACGCTCGTCACAGAAGCTTGCAAGCAGTTGGAAGGTTTCTGTAATTTCTCTGCTTCGTTGCTGGCGGGGTCTGTGCTGGCTCGGAAGCTGAAGTTGGCGCCCCCTCCACCATGGGCAGGGCTCAGGGTGGGGTTCTGACGCCGGCTACTCTCCACGATGCTTGACGTGTTGGAAGCCAAGCTCTCCCGGGTGCTACAAGAGTAAAGAGGGGTGGTTGGGTTGGGCACAGGGATGGCTAGGAGATGAAGCCCCAAAAGCAGAGCAAGCACATAGATGCCTTTGCCTTGGGGCTCCCAAGCCTTCCCCAAGCCCGACTGAAAACAGGATCCCCTACTGAAATGTGCTCCTCACCAGCCTTCCCTTTCCTCCGCTACAGAAAGAACTTCAAGCCTAGATGCCAATAATTTATTCATCACAGGACTCTTTGGAGATATCTGTCATGATTTCATTCCACAGCAGAAAGACATGGGTCTTTCACATTCATGGTCCCATCCTCGAGTGATTGTGATTCTATTCTCTGTTTAGGTTTGTCTTCTGGGTGACTTTTCCAATAGCTCATTTCCCACCATGATCTCCAGCCATACCACCTCTTTGCTTTTATCGGTAACCTTGTAGTTAAAATATATTGTGTTTTGATTCCCAACCTCCCATAGGGCCCCCTGAGCACTGCCAGGAAGGATTCCTGAATGCAGAGCCAGGAATAATCCTTGAACGCTACCAGGTGGGACCCCCAAACACACAATAAAAGAAAACTTCAGTCTTTCCATTTCCCTCTGTGTTTTCTCAAGTTAAAAATATGGAAGTTGGCTTTATTGTTCCAAATATTTATGCTCCAATGTGTACAGGTGACAGAAGAAAGCTTACTTAGCTGATTAATAGGAACCTGCTGGGTTTCATGTTCAAGGAGTTTAAAATGATAAAGGGACCAGAATGAGAGTATAGTAGAGAGGGTATTTGCCTTGCATGAAGTCCACCTGGGTCCAATCCTCAGCCCCCAACATGTTTCATGAGCATAAACCCAAGAGTAATCCTTGAGTATCAATGGGTGTGGCCCCAATCCCCAAATATTTTTTAATATTTTCAATGGTAGAAAGATACTTTTGCGGGGCCCGGGAGATAGCATGGAGGTAAGGCGTTTGCCTTTCATGCAAAAGATCATTAGTTCGAATCCCGGTGCCCCATATGGTCCCCCGTGCCTGCCAGGAGCAATTTCTGAGCATGGAGCCAGGAGTAACCCCTGAGCACTGCCGGGTGTGACCCAAAAACCAAAAAAAAAAAAAAAGAAAGATACATTTGCTCAAAAGGAACTCCAAGAAACCACATTGGTGATTTTGAAACATCCATCAGTTTGGATAGATGCAAGGCTTATAAAATGGTCTCAAGAGGAAGTCAGTCCCCATAAAACCCACTTTCTGCTGTGACAGGTCTGACAAAACTGTGAACACCCAGCCCACAGCCTCTCTCTCGTCCCCCTCCTCAACACACAGTTCATTCTCAAAGTCAGGTCTTAGCCTTAAGTCCCCTAACTTGTCATTTCCTTATAACCATGACCTTGAATTTGCTTCTCATCAAGAAGTCAACTGTTCATTGACTCAGAGGAATCTTGCTCTACAACTATGAAACAGATCACCAGAGCTTTCTGCACCCTAGAGGGTACCTCCCGAAGGTGACCCCATGTTTAGAAATGAGTCCAGTTCTTCCATTGTGCCTAGGGAAAAGCTGAAGTTCCCTCAAGCACATTGCAGATCATCACTCCAAGAGGGATGGGAAATGTCAACTATGAACCCACTTTCCTGCCTTCCTCCTCCCCTAAGGAAATGTGGATAGTGTCAGAGCTGAGAGTCAGGCTCAGAGAGAGGGAGGGAGAATGTCACAGGTAGGCACCTAGGATGGCAGAACTTCTCACTAGACTCTGATCCCTCATCTCTAAGCCAAGAAGGTTTATGGACTGGCCAAGAAGAATATTGATAAAGAATGTGTGAAAAATGAATAAGACAAAAATTTCCCAAATGGCAATGCTGGTGCACCTCTGGTCTCATAGGGACGACGTCTCTACTGCGGGGTCTAGGAGGTTCTCCATCTCACTAACAACAACTTTTCTAAGAGCCTTTAACAACACCTTTTCTTCAAACACCTTTTTGGATCCAAAGAACCCACTTTGGATCTGTTAAGCATCTGTTGAAGCTTAGTTTTAGGCTCCAGAGATCAGTAATAGAACCTTTAAAGATGATCGTTAAACTGGGACCTGAGTATGTCCCCAAGTTCTCTCGCCTCTTATTTATTTATTTATTTATTTATTTATTTATTTATTTATTTGGTTTTTGGGTCACACCCGGCAGTGCTCAGGGGTTATTCCTGGCTCCATGCTCAGAAATTGCTCCTGGCAAGCATGGAGCTTGGTCAGTAGTTTTTCAGGACCATATGGGACGCCGGGATTCAAACCGATGACCTTCTGCATAAACGGCAAACACCTTACCTCTATACTATCTCTCCGGCCCCCTCTCACCTCTTACGATCAGTGACAGCACATTACTATTTTTCGGGGGGAGGGTACACACAATAGTGCTCAGGGTTTATCACTGGCTCTGTGCTCTGGAATTACTCCTGGGAGCCTAAAGGGTGCCAGAGATTGAACTCAGGTCAGTCATGTGAAGATAAACACTCTCCCTAGAATACTATTGCTCCAGCCCCATACTTGTGTTTACAAGTCATCTGTGTCTTCTAAGAATATACATTTCTTTTTTTTCTTTTTTTTCTTTTTTGTGGTTTTTGGGTCACACCTGGCAGTGCTCAGGGGTTACTCCTGACTCCATGCTCAGAAATTGCTCCTGGCAGGCACGGGGGACCATATGGGGCACCTGGATTTGAACCGATGACCTTTTGCATAGAATATACATTTCATTAGTGTTGGTATCATGAGGAGAGTGTGCTACTCATGAGGACTCAGGGTGAGGAGGTCAAAACATCCATGGAGATGATGTGATAGTGATGAAACTATGCTCCAAATTGCAAAGCTCAGTCTTCAATCTTTCTTCCTTTAAAAAAAAAAATGAGCAAATCTTCAAAGGAAAATTTCCAGACTAGGGATATAGCTCAGGATAAAGCTCTTTCTTTTGTATGTGTGAAGACTTGGATTTAAACACCACCACCACTATAGGGAAAATAGAAAAGAGCAGGGGCTGGAATGATAGCACAGCAGGTAGGGTGTGTTCCTTGCACATGGATGACCTGGCATCCTATAGGATCCTCCAAGCCTACCAGAACTGATTCTTGAGCACAGAGCTAGGAGCAACCCTGAGCACTTCCAGATATAGCCAAAAAAATTTCCTAATAGAAATAAAAAGAGAGATTTCCAAAAATGGGTGAGAAGGGGCCAAGTATATGACTATGGATGGAAATCAGACTTTTAGTGGAGATAATAAGGATTTGGATATGGTTACATTGTACTGAACGTCATATAATTCATGCGGATTGACATAATATGATGAAACAGTGTTATGTCCATAAAGGCAAGAGTGAAAGAACAGCTGATAGGGCTTTTGCATCACATATGGCCAATCCAGATTCAATTCCAATACCTATCCCATATGGTTCCCAGCACCTACCAGGAGTGATCCCTGAGTGCAGATTCAAGAGTAAGCTTTAAGTATACCAAAACAGAACCAAAAATAAGAACATTTTGAAATGGTTATACAATTCCTGGAGTTCAGAGGTAAAACACCCGAATCCACAGGAGCCTTGAGCCCAGGCCATAGTCTATGATCCCATAGTCTTGTTCTTGAGTGTGATCTTCCCTGGGACAACACAGCCTCACGTCCCACCATTTCCCTTGGCCTGGAGATGAAACAATATTTTCCTAGGAGGAGCTGAAGGGCCATGGAAAGGTAGCTGGTGAGTATGGAATCCTGAGTGTGAGCAGATCATCTTTTTTTGTTCCTATTGGGTCTCATCAGCTCAGTGAATGATTAGAGACCCAAATAAATGGTACCTCGAAGATCTGTGGGTATTTCAGCCTTGGAGAAATGCCAATGTAATTAATCTTTTTTGGCTAAGAAACTCTATGCTGGGGATAAAAAGTCCCTCTAAGTCAAATCTTCTTTCTAGAACTATCCTGAGGCTTCAGAAAGGCAATACAGTGAATTTCTAGAAAATGAGGCTCAAAAATAGGTGTATCGTCCAGCATCTAACCAAATAATTCCATACAAAAGGGGTTTGCTGAGTTCCATGAGGCATGGTTCTGTCACTTCTCTAACTGCAAGAAATTTCTGGATGACTTATTCATCCAGAGAAAATTCTACCTAGTAACAGGGGCCAGGGCACAAGTAAGAGGTTATTCTCTCTTACAGGGTCTTTACTTCTATTAGGATGAAATATCCAATGTGATCCATGAGGAAGAAAACAAACATGTTTACTTCAGGAAAATTTGATTTTCTACAAATTTATCAAGTCTAGGTGTGAAAGCTTCATATTATAGATCATCAAGTATATTCTAAAAAAAAAAAGAAAACTTTATAGGGGTCAGAGCAATAGCACAGCAGGCAGGACTTTGCTTTGCATGAAGCAAACCTGGGTTCAACTGCTGGCTCATATAGCCCTGGATCCTGCCAGGAGTAATTTCTGAATGCAGAGTCAGGAGTAACCCCTGACTACTGCTGGGTGTACCACCCAAAAGAAACCCACAAAATTTATAATTTTTTTCATTAACCTTCAAGTTAAGCAAAGGAAGTATTTCGAATTGGAACCCATTGGAAGCCATCTTCTTAATGCCTTCTCAGGCCCGAACATCCAGGAGGCCCAAGAAGGGCTGGAAGCTGTTGGGGAAAATGTACAAGGATGGAAGAGAATTTGAGAAGAAACCAAAGAGCTGGCAATTTCAGAGAATTAGTCCTGCTTTCCAGTTCTAAGGAGTTACATTGGCCTCATGAATCACATACTTCCAGACTATAGATCTGGAATCCACAGCCATGCACTCAAAAGAAGGATAAAAAGAGTAAGAAAGGAAGCAGGAAGAAACATATATATATATATATATATATACATATATATATATACATATATATATATAATATAAAAATCATTGGTAACTGATATTTGAGTGGAGATAAACATTCATCAAAAATGATTCCATAGAAATGTTAGGACTAAGTAAATTGGTCAGTAGTTTTTCAGGCTGAGTCCATGATTCCCTGAAATCTCTTAGGATAGGGGTTCCTCTGGGAACATGCAAAAAAAAAATCCTGGTTTCCCATACTATAACCAGAATGTCATCTCTGTGGCCTATTTAGGCACATGTGGGTTAACTTGGAACAAAGGTTACAGGACATTGATGATAGTAATAATATCGACAATAATAAAGAAGTAGCCCTTTAAGAAATAACAAAAAACCCAACATGGGACACGTTAGGTTCATTCCCAGTTCCAATTTGGGGATATTCTGCCCCCAATTCATTCACAGATACAGTAAAATGGTCATAAAATAATTCATCCATAATAATAAAAATAAATTCATGACAGACACAAGTCTATCTGAGTATCAGTTAAAGATCACAGCAAGGAAGAAATGTCAATGTCCCCACAGTATTTCTGCATCTCAGAGTCACCAATCTGGAGTAGAATTTAGAAGGATAATTAAGTGTTGAGTTTGTTTTGGAAGAGAAGGAAGAGTTAAGGAGAGGGGGAAAAGGAAGTGGCATAGGTTGGTTTTTGCTTCGGGAGTCCTGAGCCCCTTCAGAACATGGACCTGACCTCTGGGCTCTCCATCTGTTACCTTTGCTGGATTTCCCACTAACTAGAAAAAACTAGGATTATGGTATTGCCCAGGTTCTTATGAAATTGTGCTGGGAAAGAAAGATCAATATTGGTCCTTGCTAGCAGAGCAAAAGGCACATTTGGAAGAAGAACAAGGCTCTATTTCTTAGAGCCCTGGAGAGGTGAAATACAGAATATGAGCAGGGAAGAGGCTAAGAAAGGTCACTAGGTGTTGAGACCATTATCTTCTCATTGTCAGGAGTTGATGAAATTATTCCCAACACTCTACCCTTCTTGCCAATGGATATTCATTCTATTCACAAATTTATTCTTAAAAAAAAAAAAAAACAGGCCAGAAAGATAGCACAACAGGTAGGGCTTTGCCTTGCAGGTGGCCAACCCAGGTTACATCTCTAGCATCCCTTATGGTCCCCCCAAGCACCACCAGTAGTGATTCCTGAGCTGAGTGGCCAAAAAGCAACAACAATAATAAAAACAAAACAAGAGCCCTTCCTTGATAAACACTGTGGTACTAGCAACACGGAAGCAAACTGAACAAGGGGACATGTTGGTCTAAAAAATTTTAGATGGGGCTTGTGCAGGTTGGAGGGAGGGTGCCAACCCACCAGTCCAGATTGGTGACCTCTACAGCTGCAGAAACCTGGTTTCTGGGTTCTCAATTCCTGAAAAAGAAGTCAGAAACAGGGGGTTAACAAAACATGGCCGCCCCCACCATGCCACCCTCATATCCATCCACAAACGGTCCCTAGACCTGTGAGATCAGAGCCACTGAGGGAGGAGGAGAGTGGGGAGGAGGTGGTGGGCTCTGGGCACAGGCCCCAGGAAATGGGCATCGCAGGGTAGTGTGACGGGCTCCCTACCGTGGCGAGTTGAAGCCACTGTCCACAGTGATGCTGCTGCTGTCCATGCTGTCCAGGCGGGCCGAGTGCGTGGCCCTCTGGCTGCTGCTACTGTCTGTTTCTTTGGGAGCCACGAGTGTGAGGCTCTTTTCGAACTTCCGTTGCAAGTCCCTTTCCTTCTCCCGTTCCAGGAGCCACTGCATGGTGCCCACGGCATCTCGGTTCTTCTCCTCCTCTGCGTTCTTATTGGCTCCTTCCTCCGAGTCATCATCGTCGGAGACATTGTAATAGTCAAAAGAGGCCTCCTGGTTGGGCCCTGGCTCCTGCTGCCTCTGAGACAACCCTGGGCCCGCTTGTGGCCCCGTGGAACTCAGCGATGCATCCAGCTTCTCACCCCGTCCCAACAAAGGATCAGCAGGGCTCTTAGGGTGAGCTTTGAGGAGGGACAGGCTGGCCTTGTGATAGCTGTTGACAGACAAGGTGCTGTGAAGGGGCTTAAACAAAGTGTCTTTGCTGAAAATCTCTTTCCTCTTGTCTAGGGTGCTGGCCTCGGCACTGTGGTGCGGGACCAGACGCCCGTCGGCCGCATCTGACAAGCCACCACCTGGCCCCTTGGGAGACTCCTCCTTGTGTCCCACAAGCTCCCTGGAGGAATGGGGGGCCTGCCGCTCAGACAGAGGCAACTTTTTCACCCCTTCTGTGAAGGTCAGCGTATCCTGGTCCTCTTTGCTCTTGCCCAGAGGAGACGGAGCAGTTAGCACCGTCTCGCTGGAGGTATTGCACTGGAAGTAATCATCCGTGGACGTTTTTGTGGGACAGGAGTTGAGTTCACCGAAGGAAGGCAACACTTCCACGGTGGGCTTGCCCGGCTCCAAAAGGCTGCACGTACCAGAAGGTTCTTTGTTGCCACTGACTACTTCTGGAATACACACCTCTTTATAACCCGTGGCTAATACATGCACCCTAGGGAGAGCGACCGTCTGGGCTGGCCGCAAAGTACTGTCATCGACGTAAGACTGGCTGGGGGCCGTGTCATCCTGACTGCAGCCTTCAGCCAGCTCTTCGGGTGTTCCCAAGGAAGATGTGCCCAGGGGCCCTTTGGAGTTGTCCATGGATCTGGACCGTTCCTTGGCTTTGCTAGACCGCTCATTCCTGGATCTCCGGTCCTGCGTATGGCTGTGACTACGGTGCACTTTGGAGTGGGAGCTGCCCCTGGAAGGTTCTGGAAATGGCATCTCTGTTCTCCTTTTGGCCAGCTCCCCCGACACATCCCATTCAGGGGTCATGGGGAAATGCGATTCGATGACAGTGTTGCTGTGCATGATGAAGCTGTCGCCTTTGTGTTCGATGATGAAGCAGCCCTCCCGAGGTGCTCTGGTCACTGGGTCACAGAAGTCATACTCACGATCCCCAGGCGCAATCTCCAGGTGGGAGCCCTCTGATGGGTCCCCTTTGGACACCCGAGTCTTGCTGTGGGACCTCGATTTGCCGTGCGACTTTCGATGCGTGCGGCTCTTCTTGCTCCTGCCGCTGTGATGGGCAGATGAGCCGGCTTTGCTCCGATGTGCCTTCTCCTCTTCCAGCTTCTTCATCAGTGCCGTATGCCTCATGACATTCTCCACAGTCAGGTCCGGGTTGATGCGTCGGATGATTTCCATCTCCACCTCCCGGGGGATGGTGGTCGGGGTGTCCTCATCTCGCAGGGGCCACTCCTCAGGAGGGAACTGAGCCGAGAAGTTGGCCAGCTGCTTGGTCTTGTCTTTCTTGAAGCTCAGCCGGAACAACTTAAGGCCGAATTTCTTGGACTGTTTCTCGCCCTCCTTGGCTTTGGAGAGTGTCTCGGCCTTGTAGGAGAAGTTGACTGTGCTTTTGCTCTTCTCGGGGGGTGGCACCTGGCAGAGGGGGAGTGGGCCGTAGGGGTCTTTGCAGTCCTTGGCGAATTTCCTCTGCAGCGTGGAGGCGTGCATGCTGTGTGCGTCCTCCCGGCAGCAGTGGCAAGAGTCGCAGTGGTTACGGGGCAAGGTCCTCTCCCGGATGCAGCCTGAGGCCGAGGGCGTGAGGGTGCTGGGTTGTGGGGAGGTGCACTGAGAGGGGTCTGGGATCCTCTCATCTAAATGGTACCATTTGCTGTTAGTTCTTATGAGGGAGGGAGTGATGAAGTAGGTCTGAGGGGTAACGATGAAGTAGCCCTCGGGAGTGGGATAGATCTTGCGCTCCCTGACCAGAGTGTTCAGCGTGTGTCGGAGAATCTCTTGGCTTGGAGTGGGAACACCTAGAAGTCAAAAGAGGGGGAGGCAAGAAAAAGAGAAGTCACAGGACAGAAGTAGACATGAACTATTGGTACGTGATTGTTCAGGCCTTGCTGGGGATCAAATGGGGAAGGTTCCCACCCCACTGCCTTCTCCAACATTCCTATATTCCAACCCTAAACCCTGCTGGACTGATCTGTGAAGGCAGGATCTTTAGGAGGAGGCTACTTGGCTTGGATGACCTATAAGGGTCCTCCCAATCTCCATCTACAATGTGTCTTTAGAAAAATAAGGAAGACCAAAAAAAAAAAAAGATAAAAAGGGCCCGGGAGATAGCATGAAGGTAAGGTGCTTGCCTTTCATGGAAAAGGTCATTGGTTCGAATCTCGGTGCCCCATATGGTCCCCCGTGCCTGCCAGGAGCAATTTCTGAGCATGGAGCCAGGAGTAACCCCTGAGCACTGCCGGGTGTGACCCAAAAACCAAATAAAAATAAAAAGAAAAAAGAAAAAGAAAAATAAGGAAAAGCCTAGAAAGAGACTCTCTCCTTAATGCCAAACTCAGACATAGATCCTTTTTAGACTCCATGCTACTTCCTCTCCATGTTGAATTTCCCACCTCAGAGGAGACCCTCTTCAGACTCCGTGTCTACTGCCTCTCTCATATTGTATTTCTCAACTCAGAGAAAATCCACCTCAGACACCATATCTACTGGCTCTGCCATGTTGAATTTCCAACCTCAGTGGAGAACCTCCTCAGACTCCATGTCCACAGGTTCTGCCATGTTGAATTTCCCATCTCAGAGGAGACTCTCCTTAGACACCATGTCTACAAGCTCTGCCATCTTGAATTTCCTGCCTCAGATACCATGTCTACAGTTCTGACATACTGAATTTCCCACTTCAAATAAGCAGAAAGCAGACCCTCTTCTAGACACCATGCCTACAGACTCTGCCATGTTGAATATTCTGCCTCAAATCTGCCAGAAGCCAACCCTCCACCAAATATCACATCTGTGTCCACAGGCATTGTCATGTTAAAGTTCTTCCCTAATCATATCTGTAAGAAAGATATCCAGGGACCGGGCGGTGGCGCTAGAGGTAAGGTGCCTGCCTTGCCTGCAGTAGCCTTGGACAGACCTCAGTTCGATCCCCCCATGTCCCATATGGTCCCCCAAGCCAGGAGCAACTTCTGAGCATATAGCCAGGGGTAACCCCTGAGCGTCACTGGGTGTGGCCCAAAAAACAAAACAAACAAACAAACAAAAAATATCCAAGTGGATACCTCAGTCCCTCAGACAGGGTTATTTAGTTAACTTGCCCTAAACTCGGACTAATTTGTTTTCCAAAGCTGCAGTGTCATTATAAAACAAGAAAGCCAAGTCCTGATCTTTCATTACTTTCCTAGAATTTTCTGAGGAAGATGGTTCCCTGGAACATGGGCACTATGGGTGAGAGTTCAGCCTCAGAAAAGCATTAGCGACCTTTACTGGTACCAGTGGTATGAAAGGCCCAACACTTTAAATGGAGAAGGAAAAATAAAGTGTTAGACAGAATATGGTATAAATGGACAGAAAAGGACTTTTTCCACCAAAACAATCAGAAGCTCAGAGTTGAAAGGGCCACCTTGTGATTGAAAATTCAATGTTGTCTATATCCATCTATTAAGGTGAGTCTCTTTAGACACGCATTTTGTAAGGTGACATTACCTTTACACACTTAGTTTTTTCTAAATTATTGAAGAAGCATTGTATACAATATTCTGTCTCCTTCTGAAATCATTGCCTGCCGAGGGAATCAGATAAGAATACCCTCTTCTTGAATTCAGTCACAGGTCAAAGCTAGTTTTACTCATTTGTCACCAGAGAATCTTTCAAAGACAATAAGACTCTCAACTTCCTTTCTGATATCTGTGCCTAAACCCACCACATTTGAATGAGAATAAGAATCTCAGCTGAAAACCATTGCTATTCCTCTGTAGTGAGTGATACTCTTTCTTTTGTGTTCCTTTCTCTGCCTTGTCTACAGTGGGACAACATAACTTCTAAGACAGTAGACGTTTCTTCAGGCTGCAATACCCTTACTATTTCTTGGGTAGTCTTCATGTCCACAGGGTCTGGCAAATTAAGGGTGATAATACACTCAGTGACTGAAAGACATCATTGGAAATAAGTTAAGTAAAATCAAATGATTCCTACACAACTGTGTCTGAGCCACAAAAATGGCAATTTGAACAGAGTATGTAAGCTTAGGCTTATAGATCAAGATTGCAGGATCCAAACTTCCAACACTATCTGTGCCAGAGTAATAGCACTGTAGGCAAGGTATTTGCTTTGCATGCAGCTGACGCAGGTTAGATTCCCCAACATCCCATATGGTCTCCTGAGTCTGCTACGAGTAATTTCTGAGTGCAGAAACAGGAGTAACCCCTGTGGACCCCTGGGTGTGGTCCAAAAACAAAACAAACTTCTAGTACTATCACAGTCAGTTGATACTATAGATTCCCCTCCCCTCCTATAGATATTAAAAGTCTAATCTCCCAATACCTCAGTGAGACTGAATACAGAGATTGGGTCTTTATAGAGGAGATCAAAGTTTAAATAAGGTGACTGGGATAGCTCCTAAGATTAGGTGGCTAGAGTCTTTTCACAATGGGGCAATTTGGGCATTGAGTCAAACACAAATAAAAAACCAAGTAGAAACCCTGGTTGAAGATGTTCAGCAGCTGGTTCTCCCTACCAGCCTTAAAAAAGAAAGAACTGGGGCCAAGATATGCACAGCGGTGTTTGCCTTGCAAGCAGCTGATCCAAAACCTAAGGTGGTTGGTTCGAATTCCGGCATCCCATATGGTCCCCTGTGCCTGTCAGGAGCTATTTTTGAGCTCCTGGATAGCCAGGAGTAACCCCTGAGCACTGCCAGGTGTGGCCCAAAAGAAAAAAAAGAAGAAAGAAAAGAACCAACCAACTCTACTAACACCTTCATCTTTGAACTTGTAGACTCCAATGCAATCCAACAAAACTATTCTGATAAATAAAACTCCTGTGCTGATCTATTTTCTCTTTGCTTCCCAAGAGAAAAAACAGTTTCAATGGTCTTATAAATGGACTTTTTTCCCCTCAGCCTCAATTTTCTGACATCAATTGTGGATAATAAAACACCTACCCTCTAAGGTTGCTGTGAGTCTACCCAAGTTTAACCTTGTAGAACAGTGTCTTATACAGTGTGTTTCAATAAATATTAGCTCAGTGTATTCTTAGATTTGGGTTAGCTTATTAATGACTGATAGAACCCCACAGGAGCTCAGATTATCTTCAAGGAACATGGTAGTAACACTCTAGGGTAGTTGAGAAAGCTGAGATGTTTAGGATTCTCCTGTCCTTCCAAAACTATGAAAGAAGGAAGCAAACACAAGGAAATGGTCTGCAGTTTTCCAGAGAAGCAAATTCATGAAGAGGAAGTAAGACGGACACCTACAGTCTTCTCACCTGCAAGAGGCATCCTTAGGCCCCAAGGTGGATGGGTCACACTGTGTAGAAAATATGTGATTTAGCATAATATATGGGGTTGTTTTTATCTTTTAGTCACATTGCTTCCTTCTAGTGTTCTAGTCTGGAGACTTATACATGATTTTTTATGCAAAAGATGTCAAAACTGGCATGATAACATCTTTTTATTTTGTGATAGTTTCTGCACAAAGTAAGTCTGTTGAATGGATAATACAATCGGAACTATTAGATGCTATTCTTGATAGTAAACCAAAAAATGTCTTCCCAGACAAGAAGCATCTTAGAAAATCTATATCCTACTAACTAATAGAGCCTTCTACTGAACAATTCCAGGAAACACCCTACACAGAAAACAATTCCTAACCATAAAACACCAAAACATTAATGATGCCCATGGGTTGTATGGCACAAGAATCCAGACAACTATCCCTTTTATTTTATTTTATTTTATTTCATTATTTTATTTTTGTGGCATTAGGGATGAAACCAGGGCCTCGTGTGTGGAGGGTACATGCTATACAGTCCTCCCCAGTCAACAATCCCATCTTTAAAATGAAGTCTGTCTTATTTCATTAGAGCACATTCACCCACCAAAGAAAGAAATTTCTTCCCCTAAACTGGTATGGTTTATTCATAAAAATTCATGACTTAACCATGAACCAAGTTTCTATGATAAAGAAAAGCTAAGGTCTAATCATAAAATATATATACATATAAATGTATATATATAAAACTAGGAAACAAAAGCATAACTGTCTTACACAACTTCCTGGGTAGAGCTTTCCAATGATAGCTATCACAGCTTACAAAACTATATAAGTATATATATATAAGTATATAAATATATATATATTCAAAGATGGTTTCTTTTTTTTTTCTTTTTTTTTTTTTTTTTTTTTTTTTTTTTTTTTTTTTGGTGTTTGGGCCACACCTAGTGACGCTCAGGGGTTACTCCTGGCTATACGCTCAGAAGTTGCTCCTGGCTTGGGGACCATATGGGAAACCGGGGGATCGAACCGCGGTCCGTCCTAGGCTAGCACAGGCAAGGCAGGCACCTTACCTCCAGCGCCACCGCCCGGCTCCCAAAGATGTTTTCTTATCATAAAGAAAAATTATTTGGGGACCAGAGAAATAATGAAACAGATAAGATGCTTGCATTGCCTACAGCCAACCTGGATTCAATTCCCCGAACATCACCAGGAGTAAACTCTGAGCACAAAGTCAATAGTAAGTCCTGAACACTACAAGGTGTGCACTCCCCACCAGCAAAAAAAAAAAAATCCTCTGTTCCTGAAAATTCAGTTTCCATAGAGAATTTACATCTAAAGTTTTCACATCTCAGAATCTTCAAGTATATGTTTAATTTGAAACCACAAATGAAATAGTCCCTATCCAATCAGTTTCCCACACTTCTGCCATAGCCTTAATTGAAGGCCACTGAGATTTTTTAATGAGTATTTATCATGATATCTTAAAGGATGATCTGTATTTTCAATTATATAAAATTTAGGGTTCCCCGGCAATCTGCAGGGGATTCACCTGCAAAAGAAATCATTCTGGAATGCATTTAGAGCACCAACAGCACTGACAACTACCATGACAATAAGAGTGAAAGACAAGCATAATGCCTCTCCCAGAGGCAGGCAGGATATGTGTAGAGGGGGATGGGAGGAGATGGGGAACATTGGTGGTAGAAAAATTGCACTGGTGAAGGGTGATGTACATTTTATGACTGAAACCCAACTATGAACATTTCTGTGACCACAGTGCTAAATAAAGAAATTTTTTAAATTATTTTTCTAATTTTTTATTTGTTTTTGTTTTGGGGGTCACACTCGGTGACACTCAGGGGTTACTCCTTATTCTGCACTCAGAAATCACTCAGAAAGGCTCAGGGAACCTTAATGGATGTCGGGGATAGAACCCAGGTCCGTCCTGGGTCAGCTACATGCAAAGGAAACACTCTACCAAAGTGCTACGACTCTGGCTCTAAAATTTATTTTTAATTAAAAAAAAGAAATCATTGTGGTTGCTGTTTTTCACATTGCCCAAAGCTACCATTTCTAGATTCTACTTCCCAAACATCAGACATTTGAATTTTATAAGTTTCAAAAAAGTTACAACATGTGACCCAGAGAAGGAGCTCAATGGGTTGGAGCACATTCTTCAAACATGATCCTCTGAGCACAGCCAGGAGCAATCCCTGGACACAGAACCAGAAGAAACCCCTGAGTACTATGGAAGGTGATCCCCAAACCAATCCATTGAAAAGCGAAGATCTGACAAGCCATTGTCAGTGCTCTGAGAAGACATACTAAGTGAAAACTCATAATGAAAATACAGAGCAGGGCTAGACCTTTCCTTTTCTTGCCTTCACATCACCCAAAGCAAGCACAGGCTATCCCAAATGTTGCCTGACACAGCAGCAGGGAAGGCGGACCATGGCTTGCTTCATCCTACAAGTGAGACAAGCACTCATGTTCAGCACAGAAGAGTGAAAACATTTTTGGGGGGATCAGAGCCATCAAGAGCACCAAAAGGTGCTCAAGGATGGTGTGCTTCACTACTTGGGTCAAAAGAGGCAATGCTGCTTGGGACTTGTGCCATAACTTAACCCAGGTCATACTGGGGCTGTACCAGTGATGCTCAGGGCACTTCCAGGGCCATTCTCAGCAGTACTGGAGAAAAGGGGTAATGAGGTACCAGGGATCCAACAGGGTTCGGATCTATGCAAGGCATATGCTCACCCCTGTCCTATCTCCCACGTTCCAGAGTGAACACTTTCAATGTGTTGCTTCAGATGACTTCATCCATAGTGAAGAACAGCAGATGAGGAAGACTTCTATAGGAACTAGGCAGGGGACAGAATAACATGTCTATAATCTGAATATACTCTAATCCAGTCAAATTTCCTTATCTGCCTCAAATATGTCCAAATCAAGGCTCTAAGTATGTCCCAAGTATTGGACATTCTGCCCAGAAGGATCTAAGAGTTAGGGGTCACACTATACTTGCACTGAAACCACTGTGTGGATGGAAGTGCAGCTGTAGGAGAAGCAAGTGTGAAGTCTGTCAAAACTTGTTCAAAATTACTCTCACTTCTGTAAAGGAAATCGGTATACAGTATAAAAGTTGTTTTCAGGGTTTGGAGCGATAGCAGAGCGGATAGGGCATTTGCCTTTCATATATACAGCTGACCTTGGCTCAATCCCTAGCATCCCTATGGTCCCTCTAACCTATCAGAAGTAATTTCTGAGTGCAGAGACAGAACCGTAAGCACTACTGGGTGTGACCCCCAAACAAACACACAAACAAAAATAAGTTGTTTTAAGACAGAGATATGGTATCAGAAGTAAGACCTTGCATGTCACCAACCCTGGCTCATTTCCTAGTACCACACAGGGTCCCCCAAGCACCACAAGGAGTGATCCCTGAGCTGAGAGCCAGGAGGAAGCCCTGAGCAATGCCATATGTGGTTCATCTTTCTCTCCTCAAAAAGAGTTGTTTTCAAAAATTCTGTCCATATAGAAAGATGATAAAAACAGTTTAAGTTCCAGTACATCAGACACTTATAAAATTGCTCATTAAAAACCTTCTTTTGCATATGGGCCTCCAAAAACAGGAATGGCGGCCCTACCTGGATTATTTTTTGTGCTTCTAACAAGTGATTAAGTGGGACATTCCCAGTATTTATTTAATAGTCTTCAGATTCAAAATTTTATTTTCAAATAATAAGGTATTAAAATAGTAAATATTTTCACCTTCTGGAATTTTCACATTGTCAATGGAGAACATTTTTCAGGATTTCTCCCACTCTGGAGAAATCCAAATCATGTTCTCTCTCTCTCTCTTTCTCTCTCTCTCTTTCTCTCCCTCCCTCTCTCTTCCCCTCTCTCTCCCTTTCTCCCTCTTCCTCACCTCCCCCTCTCTCAATCCAAATCATGTTCTCTCTCTCCTCTCTCTCCCCTCTCCCTGCCTCACATTCCTCTCAATTTCTTTGAATAAGAGTGACTTTGCCATGTATATCAAGTACACTCATATTCTTTTTAATTTGATTTTTTTCCTTAAGAGGAAAAATAAAAGAACTTTTCAAGCAATACTGAATAGTAATACTTTATATGTTATCAATTAGGACATGTTGCATATTATATCCACTATGCTAACAGAGCTCAGACTCTGAGACACTGGACTAACTAGGTGTGAATTCTGGGTATCCCACAAGAAAATGGGCTTTAAAATACGAAAAGTGAAGGACAGCAGAGAGTACAGCAGTTAGGGCGATAACTAACATGTACTGAATGCAGCTTTGATTCCCAGCACCAAATCTGGAGGCTCCCAAAATCACCAGGGTAGCCTGAGGAAACTCCAACACTACAGAGCCCAAATAGTATCTCATTTGAAGGCTCTTGCACAGAACCCTGGCCCAGTTGGCTGAGATCAGCAGTGGGGCTCCCAGGCCTCATAAGCCATACTTGGGAGGCCTCAACAAAACTCCAAACAAATCCACAGCGAGTGTCATAAGCTTCTGTTGTTCTGCAATGATTCATTAACAGCCTTTCAGTAGCAAAAAATAAATTGAACCATCAGCAGTTATATATTATGATCTCCATGGGTGAATAACAAATTATGTCTGATCTCTCTCTGTCTCTGTCTCTCTCTCTGTCTCTCTGTCTCTCTCTCTCTCTCTCTCTCTCTCTCTCTCTCTCTCTCTCTCTCAACATTGTCAGGGGTCCAACCCAGGATCTCACACCTGCAAGGTAAGCCCTAGCTTGAAGTTGTACCCTCAACCACTCAGTGCACCCTTTTACTGTTAATTCCATTTGGATCCAGATAAAAGATGTTTCTAAATCAAATTGACCATCTGGAAGTCTAATTACTGTGTTATATTTTCTGGGGCAAAGCAATAGTACAGCAGGAAGGACATTTGCCTAAGATTCTGCTGACCAGAATTCAATTCCCAGCATCCCATCTGGTCCCCTGAACCCTGGAGTAATTTCTGAGCACAGAGCTAGGAGTAACCCCAGGGCGCTGACAGGTGTGGTCCCCAAACAAACAAACAAACAAACAAACAAACAAAAAAGTGCTATATCTGACTTACATGTCACTGACTTAAATGTAGCAGAATGTGAATATCACCACCTCACCCTACACAGCTCAGGAGCTTAAGGAAATCTAGAGATTTCGTATCCAATGAATTTCCTGAGACTTAAAAAATTGGAAGTTTTTGGCAACTCTTCTTGGATCCTCCAGTCTAGAGGAAGGTCAAGAAGTGAGAAGCTGGGGGCTGGAGCGGTGGCACAAGCGGTAGGGCATCTGCCTTGCACACGCTAACCTAGGATGGACCTCAGTTCAATCCCCCAGTGTCCCTTATGGTCCTCCAAGCTTGGAACGATTTCTGAGCTCATAGCCAGGAGTAACCCCTGAGAGTCACTGGGTGTGGCCCAAAACCCAAAAAAGTAGGAAGCTTCTGAAAAATACACGTAATTTTGCTTCTTCTTACCATCACTAGAAACACCCTGAGAAGCATCTGGGCATTGTAGTTATTTTTTCAGTTTGGTTTTGGTTTTGGTGTTCAGGGGGTTACTCCTAGCTTTTCACTCAGGAATTCCTCCTGGTGATGCACAGGGGACAGTATGGGATGCCAGGAATTGAACCCAGGTGGGTTACGTGCAAGCCCAGTGCCTCACCCACTGTATTATGTCTCTAGCCCTTCATCTGGGCTTTTTCTTTCTTTTCATATCCAAGACAACAAGAAACACTTGTTTTATATCTTCTTTTAAAATTAGATCTTTGGGGCCAGAGCAACAGCACCACTGGGAGGACATTTCCATTGCACACAGCTGAACATGGAATCCCCAGTATCCCATCTGGCCCTCCGAGTCAGCCAGGAGTATTTTTTAATTGCAGAGCCAGGAGTAACACCTGAGCACTGCCAGTTATGTCCTCAAAACAAAACAAAAAAAATAACAGTATCTTCACTCTCTTATCAAACACCCCTTCCTCCAACCTTTCTCATGCATGTCAGCTATGTTTATTTTGAACATTATTCACCCTAGAGAGCTTCTGGGACGAACATGTTCCCTGCTCTCTAATGCTTCCCTGATGATCACAAGGCTTGACTATTTAGTTAAAAAAAAAAAGACAGAGCTGCAAAGGTTGACAGGCTTCTTGACACCAGATGTCTCCATGGACCAGATTTCATTTCTTTTTTTCCTTTGGTCCCAACACACAAGCATGGCAGCTGAGGAGAGCTGAGCTTTGCAGGAACCTGGGTACCTTGCTATTTAATAGGCAAAGGAACACTGCTGGACAGTTTGAACCAAGAATTTCTGTCTCCCTGATTCTAGGAACTCAGAGAAGGGAGCACGCATCTCAGGGACCCCGAATCCCTGACCAGCCACTATCTGCCATCCTATTACCTGGGAAACACGTGGTCAGGTGCTCCGTGAGTGCTTCGTGGGTCACAGGCTTTCTTGCCGAGTTCATGGCTGAAATGGCCAAGCAGAGGATTTCTCCAAGTGGAATAAACTGAGATTGACTGATAGGAGACATGCTGATGGGTGAGACATCACCTACAGAAAGACAAGGCCCAGGTCAGTAGCTTGTCCGCAAGATCCCACTGTCTGTCAGACCCTCCTCTCCTCCCCCATCCCACAGATACACCATGGCCCTTCCACTACTCCACTCCCGCCTTATGAATACAATCAACCCTGGAACCCAGAGCCAAGGCCACTTGGAGTGGGGAGGATAACTCCCAAAGAACAGAGTCAACACCAGTCACCTCCACCAGTCCCACTGGCCTGGAAAAGTAGATACACCAGTGGATAGACCACAGAGAGGTGTTGAGAGACGAGCTGAGTCTCTACTAACTCCCAGCGGAGTTTCATAACATTTAATAGCAGCCGCCCATGTCGCGTACAGGCCTGCCTAGGAACCCAGGGACTCAGTCATTCAAATGTGTCAAGTGATTTTTGTGCATGGCGGGGGGCGGGGGATGTCATGTCTGGAGACAGAGCATTTTCTTCCTGCCTCCCAGGGGTTCCACCATGAAAGCAGGGTGACTGGCAAGTGCCAATGCCCCTCTATAAGCCTCCAGCCCAGAAGAGGTGGAGGTCTAGTGCCCCAGGGTTGAAGGTGAGATTAACAGCAGGAAGTGAAAGAAGGCTGCTAGGAAGAAGAGTTGGAGGGTTTCTAGGGGTTGACAGTCTGGGAGGGGCATCTAGGTAAGAGTTTCTATACCTACTAGCAGGTATTAGTGGGGGGAGTAGCAGAAAAGGAGACCAGCTACATTGGGAAAAGAGTCAACTGTCCATGGCCTTCATCCTAAAGGGGTGATGAACTGTGGAGGTGAGGAAAGAAAGAGAAGAGTCCCAGCAGGCTTCAGAAAGATGGCAGGAGGCCATGGGGATGAAGCAGCCTAGTCGGTGACAGAAGGCCTATGGTCCCTGTTTCTCATAGGCTTACACTGGCAGCAGAGAGGCCAAGACTATGAGGGGGGTGAGAAGGTACCTACTAGGAGGGCTATGGGAGAACAGCCATGAGCCCCACAATGTCTGTCTCCCTATCTGTGGTGATGGTTCAGCATGTGAAAGATGTTGGGAACTCCATGGAGAGATTCCCAGGGCAGGGGTACCCTCCACTGGGTTCTGTCAGGCTCTTCCTAAGAGAAGGTAGAAATCACAGCAAAGCCAACTCTAGGGGAGTTTCTAAGTGGAGTTGCCCACAGATCCTCATCCCATGCCAGAAGCCAGAGGTACAGACTGAGGCATTCATCATTCCTCCCTGATAGTGTCGGGCATGGCTGCCTCCTCACCTCCAGGTCTACCTCTCACTACACAGAGTCCAGAAACTTTCTGAGAAGAAACAAGTTTCAGGATTGAAGGGTGGGGAAAGGTTTGGGGGATGAACTCAGGCTAATGGGGTTGAAGAGTGAAAAGCCCAGATGTGAGGGGGTGTTTTCTCACATGGACACCAAAAAACAAAACAAAACAAAACAAAAAAAAAACAGTAAGATCTCATGGTCAAGCCCAGCTCAGTTCAGCACTCCCCCTTCCCATCTCTCCTGCATCACTGGGGTTCCCATCAGCCTTCTGGTGGATCCATTCTCTAAAAGATGGATATGAGAAGAGAGATTTTCCTGGAGGCCATGAGGTATGGATGCCTCATGCAGAACGGGAGATGGCTAGTATATAAAACGGATAGAAAAAAAAATTGAAGGGATTAAACCTACAAGCCATAGTTGCTGGGTTCTGGAGGACCAGGAGGGTCCAAAATTGGGTAAAAGTTCAAGCATGGAAGTCCGAGTTGTAACTGGCAGTATGAGTTATATCTGCTGGCTGGTGAAAAAGTCTGTTCAGCTCTTGGAGACTCAGTGAGGACAGAATGATGTGACTGAGATCCCCACGGTGACCAAGTCTGCTACAGCCTTCAACTGTCTCTTCATAATCTTCGATAAAACCAAACTGGCTGTAACCTTTTTTCTGTTTTCATTTAGTGGCCACACCCCACTGTGGTTGAGGGTTATTCCAGAATCAAGGGCCAGGGGCCACTCCCAAAAGTGTTTGTAGGACCCTGAGAGCCAAGTGATCTACATTTCAACCATATTCCTGTCCCCTTTTATTGACATTGAAGCCATACCAAGTGATCCTCAAAGGTTATTCCTGTCTTAGTACTCAGAGGTCACTCCCAATGCTGCTCTAGGAACCATGCAGTGCCAGGTATTCAATTCCAATCTCCTGCACACAAAACTGAAGGGAAGCTCCAATACATTGAGCTTTCTCTTTCATCCATAAATGTCCCCTCTTTTGTTTCTGCAGTATTTGGGATCAAATCCAGGGCTGCCCACATTCAGTGCAAATGCTCTGCTGCTAAGTGATACCGCCAATTCAGTCATATCCTTAATCCCAACAAAAATTTTTACTTTAAAGCCTAATGTGTGGTGATGATGTGGTCAATGGGGGAAGAAGCAATAGAGATATGAGTTTGGAAGAGAATGACCCACTTTCCCCTCTCCCCTATAGACTAAAGTCCTTCTAATCTCGTCTTTCATTCTTCTCCCTCCTGGTCCACCTTCACCAGGAGAGGACAGTTTTCAGATGAACGTGAAACTCAGTCAAATGGACCTTCAAATCACTTGGAATGACTTTACAAAGGCAAAAAAATAAATGCACTTAGGGAGTACTTATGAGGTCAACACCTAAAATGTTCCTCTCTTATTGAGGGATTTCTAGAAGACTAAGAAGAAACTATCATCTAAAAGTGAATTTTTGAAACTGCAGGTCTGGCTCCTTTCTCATTTTTTGCACAGGTTACAAGAGATATCCTGAGTTCGCAATAGAAAAAAATGACTCAGCAAAATGTACTACTTTAGGTCACACTTGCACGTCTGGATGCTTTTAGCTGAAATTATGTGTCTGGTTTAACTGCCATCTTCCAAGTTAATTTTCTTTGCATTCAAGGCAGCCAACTTTGAGAGGCGGCAGGCTTTAAGTATGTCTGAATTGCAGTTGCTTGGGGGGAAAGCTTTTGTTTAGCTATAATAAGGAATGTGGGTAATAACTTTTAACTCAGGGCACAGAATGAAATGTTATTTGGAGACCCTAAGTGACTATCACCCTGTCAGTAGATTTTTATACTAACAGAGAGAAATCATTGCCCAACCCCTTCCCCTCTCCACCTCCATTCAAATGCTTCCTGAATCTTTTCCTTCCAACCCTTGTCCAATATATTCCCCGACTATGAGCAACCACAACCTCTCATCTGGCCCTAGGTGCTGACTCTGGGCTTTTCCTCCTGCTCACACACTCCCTGATCCATAGAATCTCCAGTTTTTTATGTTGTTGTTGTTGCTGTTGTTTTCAGAAAAACATAAATCACATCTCCTCCTTATATCCTGGTCTCCCAGAGCTGCCTATCATACCTCGAAGGAAATCAGAACTCCTGGCCAGGCCTCCAAAGCCATCTCACTTTCCCACCCTATCTGCTTTTAGAACATGGCCCAATATCCACCCTATTGATGTCACTCAGAGCTTCTGCCTTTGTTTAGCCTTCACAGTACAGTTGGCTACAGTCCCGGCAAAAAATGCCTTCCTCACCCCCTTTAGGTATAAATTGAATGAATGGCTGTCCTATCCTCTCCACATATGCAGCGGTGCTTGGATGTCCTAGCTCATTGTAGATATGATCCCCCTGGGTTCCCTAATAGGAGAAAACATTATTTCTACACCCCACTAACTCACCCAGATCAGTTCTCACACCAGATGCCTATATATATATATATATATGAATGTATGAATATTACAACATCATGATCCAAGGAATTTCTTGGAGGTGCCTTAGAAGACTGGGATTATAGTCATAATTTTTTCCTAAATAATTGAAAAAAAAGTCAATCATGCAATTTTGTTGTTGTTGTTTTGTTATTTGTTTTAGGGGGGTCTTTTTTGGTTTCGGGGCCACACCCAGTGATGCTCTGGGGTTACTCCTGGCTATGCGTTCAGAAGCCACTCTTGGCATGGGGGACCATATAGGACACCGAGGTCTGTCCTAGGCTAGCGCTGGCAAGGCAGATACCTTACCTCTAGCGCCACCATGCCAGCCCCCAATCATGCAATTTCTAAGTCTCCCACATCATAGCAGTTCCCACTGAAAATAAGAATATCTTAAGTGGGGCTTAAGATGTATACTTAAGATCATTATTAAAGGAATCAAAGTCAGTAGCATTCTATACAACAGAACATGGACTTCTAGCTTGCCAACAATTTCTATGGCTTTTATTTGAGACTTTCTGAATAAGAAAACTAGTCATTCTTAA
This sequence comes from Crocidura indochinensis, assembly GCA_004027635.1. NCBI lineage: Eukaryota > Metazoa > Chordata > Mammalia > Eulipotyphla > Soricidae > Crocidura > Crocidura indochinensis. The sequence continues at coordinate 10,245 of PVKC010004534.1, read as the reverse complement.
TATATATTATTTCAACAACTGGCCCACATTTATGGTCAAAGATAAAAACCAAGAAAATATAAATGCTGCTAAAATATTGTCAGTCTGCAATCTAATGAAACTATCACATTTTGCATAAAGTATGAGTTGCAACTTGTCTAACTTACAGGGCACATTTTTCTAGATGCATTCTTTTTTTTTTTTTTTTTTTTGGGCCACACCCGGTGATGCTCAGGGGTTACTCCTGGCTATGCGCTCAGAAGTCGCTCCTGGCTTGGGGAACCATATGGGAAACTGGGGGATCGAACCGAGGTCCGTCCCAGGCTAGCGCAGGCAAGGCTGGCACCTTACCTCCAGTGCCACTGCCCAGCCCCCAGACGCATTCTTAAAGACAACTCATGAAAACCCTTGTAGCTAGGTGTGGACTAACAAACAGCTAAAGTGCTGTAATTCTGCCCTTGGATTCTAAAAGGAAGGGATAAATAGGTTTTCTTCCAGCATACTTTCTTTTTTTTTTTTTTGGTTTTTTTTGGGGGTCTCACCCGGCAGCGCTCAGGGGTTACTCCTGGCTCCATGCTCAGAAATTGCTCCTGGCAGGCACGAGGGACCATATGGGGCACTGGGATTCGAACCGATGACCTTTTGCATGAAAGGCAAACGCCTTACCTCCATGCTATCTCCCGGGCCCCCAGCATACTTTCTTATAAACATTGATTCAAGTGATTTTTCAGAGAACATGCATCAAATCCATGATAATTCTGACAGAATCAAGCCCAGTGCTCCAGACAGAGTAAGCTCAGAATAAGTTTCTAAGTGAATTCAATACATTGACTAGAAGACATGAACATATTGCCAGCATAGTCGACTTCTCTGCTTTGAAGGGCAAGTAACACTGGGCTAAAGTACTTCTGAGCACATTCATACACTATTCTCACTTTAGGGCCATGTCTGCTGAGGACAATGTTCATTTTACTGGGTGCTGATGGGTGTCAAGAATGGAGATGCTAGTCTGAAGTGGGAAATAACTGCAGAGCATTCATTTGTGGAATATTTTAATAAAAGATGGTATGGTAATAAAATCCAAAGACAACAGAGATGAGGGCCAGGAAGGCTAGTCCATTGTAGGGAGTATGCCTCAAAGAAGGGGCATGTCTTTTTATGACATTTAGAGTTGGAAATGATCACTCTGGACAAGAGCTGGATGCTGAAAGTAGGGAAACTAATATATATGATATCCTTTTAATAATCATATTGTAAACCTCAGTGCCTAAAAGAAAGAAAGGTAGGGAAGGAGAGAGAGAAAGAGAGAGAGAAAGAAGAAAAAATATCTGCCATGGAGGTGCAGAGAAGGGAAATCAGGGATATTGGTGGCAAGAGGGGATGTTGGTGGCAAGAAATGTGCACTGCAGGAAGGGGTGGGTGTTGGAACATTGTATGACTAGATTCCATCCTAAACAATTTTGTGTCTCATAGTGATTCAATTAAAAAATTTACTAATTTAAAAAAAAAGAAAAAGAAGAAATGTAAAGGAAGTAGCAGGCTGATGGTGAACCTGGGGTAGAAAGATGAAGCAAATTGGTAGTGGGAGAGAAAAAAAGGAAGAAATCACCTCTTGGTTGACCTGAGGCTCTAAATTTCTAGCAACTGACTAAGAGCTATACAGAGAAATCACAAGACAAAATGTGTTAGAGCACCCCTCTTGTAGAAAGGATCACCTATAACTCTAAACCTTCATCCAGGTGATTCTAAATATGAAGATCTAGAACAAAAGGTGAAATGAGGCACACAGGCTGAGTTTCTCTTTTACTGCTCTCTTGTTACATTCCAATCCACCCTAGAGATTACTTCATCTTGCATGTGTGTGTTGGGTTGCTTTTTTTTTTAACTCTTAAAACCTCTTTATCTTCACTCCCATCCATCTTGTGCAAGTTACTTGAGTTGGAATTAGTTCAAAACTTTGTTCTCAAATAATTACTCCTTTTAAGAAAAATAGTTGAGCGCTTATTATTACTCAATGTCATTAGGCCCTAGAATTTCGAAATTGTTTCCATCTTGAATCTATTTTGCCCCAGTCCCTGCTGAAAGCCCTACAATAAAGCATTGTTCTTTATGACTGCCATTTTACTTTCTTTAAGTCACGGTTTATATTCTCTGAGGGGGATCACACAGTCCCTAAAACATGACTTTACAGTCATCACTTCCCAGATGCTCTCATAGCTTTCCCAAAGATACCTACTAGAAAAGCCAACATAAATCTCTTGCCTTTCATGTTAATGCACCCATCTTCACATAACTGTTTAAGAAAAGGAAAGCCATAATTTCCTTTGGCACAACCCCATAATAAACGATGCTCCTGAAAGTGCCCTAAAATCCAACTTTCATCTTAGCCTTCTTTATATAAGCCAGTTCCCCCACCTGCTTCAGCGCCAAACACTACAGTCTGTTTGAATTGCTCTGTTTTCCTGTTTATTTTTAAATATGTTTTTCATTGTTAATGTCTAATCTTCACTCGGAGTTGAAGAATTGCCTTGGAGCCTGATGAAGTCCAGGAGGCCAAAACAACCTACTTAGGAAGTAGATTCTGAGACTGGGCTCATTTATAACTGAGAAATTTCCAATATAAAAAGGCATCCAGGAGCTTTCTTTGGAGTAAGTGTCTTATCACCAAAGACAGTGACCCACTCTATTGTTCATTTGCAAAATGAGTGTCTGGATGAAATGGTTTCAAAGATCCTCCCAGCTTTCATAGTTTAGGATTTTATGGCAACATAGGAGAATTCTGGCATCCATGCATACCAGATTTCTCATATCCAGCTCTGCTTCCATCTTGCTGAGGAAACTATTTCAATGTCTTGAATTTTTCAAATCGACTTGAATTTCTAAAAGCAAAGCAAAACTGATCAGCAATTTTATTTTTCCTCTGACAATTAAGGCCTTGTCATTTCATTAGATTAAAAGTCCTTCCTCAGTTTTGCTACTCGGGATATTTTTTTTTGTCCTCTGTACTACCAAAATTAGCACTGAAGTTAAAATTATAGATGCCCATAAAAAGGCAACAAGCAGCAGATATTGTGTCTCATAAAAATGGTTCAATGTGCCCATAAAATGTACAGTGGGCACAGATACAATACAAGTCAGTTCTTCCAACAACATTATTCAGAGAACAACGAGTGTGATCAGGTGCCAAGTTCCATCACAAATACCCCTGGACTTGGAGAATTCGTGAACTCTCTGAATAACTTCTCTTGCACAGCATCAGAGGAACCTTGAGTTTGACTATTCCATTCACTTAATGTCTCCATTTTATGTAAAATGCAGTGTGGTTCCTTCCTTCTAACACACACACACACACACACACACACACGTTCACTCTCTCACATATTCTCTTCCTCACTGGCACAATGCCACACATGCTAAGCAGCTTTCTTTTGAAACCCACCAAGTGCTCAGGTCTGACATTCAAATGTTTGTATATAAAATCTAAAAAGAAATCTGGCATTTTCAATGGCCCCTTTGCCCACTTACTCTAGTTTAAATGCCACCAATCTGAGAAAATTTGAGCTGAGCCTTCATCCCATTAGTCAATAGAAAAGAACCTAACATAAGGAAAAGGAAGTTGGTGAACCAGGGACAAAAAGCTCAGTGGTAAAGCTCTTGCCTTGCATGTGTGAAGTGCTGGGTTTGATCCCTAGTCTGGGAAACAAATCTTACAAAAACTTTTACCAAAAATTCTATAACAGATTTTTCTTTGATTCACTATTTTGGTTCCTTGCTTTATTTCAACAGTTGGTGGGGCTCTAAAAAAAAGTTCAGTTCCTGAAGTTGCCACTTGGAAGCAAAAGAACATGGAACTATGACTAAGAAGCTGCTGACAGTAGATTTCAAGACCAGTCATGGTAGATAAGGTCTACATGGTAACGCCCTCTGTATCACAGCAGTCTTTCTGCTTACGATTCTGACTACAATAAGAACAAAATCTAGGGTCACTGACCAATGAATTGGTTCATGGGTTTAAGTAAGAAACATATCAATCTTTCTTTAGTCATATTAACTATTACTTTCATGACTAAACTAATCAATTTCAATTAAAAAAAAGTCATAGGCAGATGGTCAAGATGGGTGATGGGTGAGAACTCCCACCTTGAGTTCTGTCCTACCATCACCAGGGACAATCCCCAACTTTCTCTCATTATTGAACATTGAAAACACTTCGCAATCTTCTGGTATCAGCAGGCTTATAGCTGAGAGCCTAAGGTAGAGACTGTAAGCCATCAGACCAATAATGTTGTTCATGACATGGTACTTTTGCTAAAGCTTCATGTCCAAGAAGGGGTATGTGGAGACACTCTGATTATTCCACTACTAATAACAGTTCTTTATTCACATAGTAGACACCCAAAACTTGCTGAATAAATGACGTCACCGACCTATATTCAAGGCAAGATCCTGAAAAATATCACATACCTCCCACCACTCTGTCAACATCAATCACCCTGTTTTCTAATCCTTTAACCAGGACATGCCAAGTTCAAGGCATGTACCACTGAGAATAAGAACAGGATAAAAAAGCTATCCTGGTAGACAGCCATCATCAATAAGAGTGCTTAAATTCCAAGCATTCTGCAAAAGTGCCCAGGGTCCAATAGAAGAAGAGTATGTCTTCCTTTCCTTCAGGCACCTCTCCAAAGACGCAATCTACCATCCTATCTTCCTTATCTGTGTCTCATGAAGGACACAATCTAACTTCCAATCTTAGCCTGCCATGTATTGCTCTTTCCTCTCTCTTCTCTCCAGGAACCTCGACCTCACACCTGACATAAGGAGATGCCTAGTTTCCAAGGAGCACATTATTTAACTTTCCACTAACTCAGTCTAAGAGCTCCCAGGTCAGACTCTCCAGATCTTTCTAAAGTAGAACAGGTGCTTCTCAACTGTGGTCTTCTCAGCTTCATGGGATTAGGTGTTACCACTGTGCTGAGACTATGGAAAATACAGCAATAACAGGAGAAGATCTAATTAGAACAGTGCAAAAAAATATGTCTGTGTTGACAGTTTCTCAGATAGGATCAAATAATGCTGCATGGAAGTTCCCCCCAACCGGACGTTTCCCCATCTTCCAACAACACTTCTAAAGTCAAAGAGCTTGTTAAGATTCTCTACACTCTACATGTTTGAGGGACAAACATGTCTAGTGTCTGACCAGATACACAGAGAAATGCCTCCCCAGCTTATGATAACAACAACAATAAAAAGTTTCCAATTGAAGGTGAAGTTCAGCATGACAAAAGGTAGAAAATCTGGGCATCAAAACTTTAGGATCAAAACCCAGTTCTGTGTTTTACTAAGCCTGGAGACAAAATATTTTTTTTGTGGTTTTTGGGTCACATCCGGTAGTGCTCAGGGGTTACTCCTGGCTCCATGCTCAGAAATTGCTCCTGGCAGGTACGGGGAACCATATGGGGCACCGGGATTCAAACCGATGACCTTTTGCATGAAAGGCAAATGCCTTACCTCCATGCTATCTCCCAGGCCCCATCCTGGAGACAAATTAATGAACTTTTTTTGGGGGGGGCACACCTGATGACGCTCAGGGGGGTTACTCCTGGCTATGCGCTCAGAAATCGCTTCTGGCTTGGGGAACCATATGGGACACCAGGGATCGAGCTGAGAGATCAGTCCTGGGTCAGCTATGTGCAAGGCAAACGCATACTGCTGCGCCATCGCTCTGACCCCAGATTATTAAACTTTTTGAACCTCAGTTTCCTCTTTGGCAGCATGTGTTATTTACTGCCCAGAGTCATCAAGCTGAAGTAAGCTGGTACTAACTCTGAGAAGTCATAAATAGTTAATCAACAGAATAAATATTCCTTGAGAAAACGTGTTCAATGAAGACTGTTTAGTGAGGTTGAGTTTCTACCAATAGGAAAATCATTGGGTTATAAAAAGAAATCTTTTGTGTGTGTGTGTGTGTTTTGTGTGTGTGTTTGTGTGGAAAAGGAGACATGGTCTGAGGACAATAGCTTTTCTCACTCTGGTATGAAGTAATTTTTCAAATTATTTTCTTTTTCCTGCATCTTAGCTCTCTGAGCAGGTAGACTGAGTGAAAGATACACAAAATTTGTAGCATTTGGGATGGTGGCAGGTTGTTGGGAATGATCTTAGAAATAGTCAAATGGGAAATATACATTATGTAGGTGTTTTGCAGAAATAAGGTTCTGGAAAATTGGAAACACAATAGAAAGGTCACATTGTTGAATAGATGATAGAAAGCTAGTCCATTTCAGACTTTTGGCTTGTCCTATCTTTTACCAAAGATAGGGAAAAGGAACTGATAATGTATGTCTCTTGGTACTCAAGCTCAGTGAGACCAGGAAGGACTGGAATGGGGGAGGGATCTCTGGCAAAGGAAAAAATGATTATTTTACCAAACTTCTTTCAGAATTCAGAATTTCAAGAAGGATAGCTTGTCTAATCATAGAACTTCTCTAATCAAAGAACTTGTAGTCGTGGGCTATATAATGTTCTGTCTTGATCTTTGTACTAATCCTGAACAGTGAAAAGTCTCCCTGGACAGGTTGAACTACTGCTTGAGCCCACATCATCCAAGGGAATGGCCATTGTTCCTAGAGCTTCATCTATCCTCCTGAATTTGACCGCCTGAAAACTCTGGGGGAAAAGATGTCAGGGCATTATAAGCCCCTGAGAAATAAAATGCTTCTCTTTGTCACAACTATCTATTGAGTTATTTCCACATAAGGCATGTGAATGACAGACAAAGATGTAAGCCTCGACCCCTCTCCTCAAAGAGATTACTGTATTTGCTGGTGTATAAGACAACTGGGCGTTTAAGATGACCCCCTAATTTTGCAGTTAAAACATAGGTTTAGGCCTATATTCGCTGTATCAGACAGAACGTTCCTGTGCTGCAACTGCATGAACAACAGTGAACCAATCACAACAAGCAAAGGTTCAAAGGTTATACTGTAATAGACTTCCTCTCTGACTCTGGCCAATCTGAGAAGGCTTTTTACAGTAGAGATTCAGGTCCAGAACATTGTCTAATTTGCATGCATAAAAAGCCTGCTTGGATTGACTGAGTTAGAGAGGCAGTCCAAGCAGCCTTGCAGTGATTGGTGCAGGATCGAGTTGGAAAATTCGTTTTGCAGCAATATTCAGACAATTTTTGTTTAACGGCATATTGGAACGTTTTTTGGGATATACTCGGCATATAAGATGACCCCCGATTTTGGGTTGACTTTTTTTTGTTTCAAAAGTCATCTTATACGCTGGAAAATACAGTACTTATAATTTAGATGGAGAAAAAAATATGAATTTGTGACAAATGGAAGCAACTGTAACACATTCAAGTGGCTGTTTAAATTATCCACCAAAGAGATATAAGAAACTGTGTGAATGATAAACAAATGAGATGTCTAACAAGAATTTATTAGTATGTTATTACCTCCGTATAGTTTTTGTCTACAGATCTATGGATATAATCCAATGTGTGTACACGTATATTTTCATGTGTTATTTATCTACTGTCTACCTAGAGAGATTAATTCCATAAAATAGGACTAAGAAATGACCTCGGGGCCCGGGAGATAGCATGGAGGTAAGGCGTTTGCCTTTCATGCAAAAGGTCATCGGTTTGAATCCCGGTGCCCCATATGGTCCCCCGTGCCTGCCAGGAGCAATTTCTGAGCATGGAGCCAGGAGTAACCCCTGAGCACTGCCGGGTGTGACCCAAAAACCAAAAAAAAAAAAAAAAAAAAAAAGAAATGACCTCAATTGATGTCATCAGGGAGTGTTTTAGATGAAAGGAAGACTGAATGGGTTTGAACATAGTAATACCCACATGTAATACTCACTGGTGGTTCACAATTGGCTTAATTAATACAAATTGCAGTGCCCAGGTCAACTGCAGGATGAGGAGAATGGCTGAATCATAAAGTCCTATTGTTCTTTTCTCAATTTTCCATACTTGCGCTTTCCCTGACCAAACATCCTCTAAAATCAACTCAACACTCTCACTGGAAATGTAAAGTTGTCTGCATCTAGGACCATCATTGAGCATGAAGCAAAGGAAACACACTCTCTACTCTGGTGCAAGCCAATGCTAAGCTCTCCGAGACAATGAGAGTGAAAAGAGTAAGAGATGGTCCAGGGGTCTTTCCCATACAGCACCAACCTTCTGTTAAAACGTGCTCATGATTCTTACAAGGCAGGTGAGGAACTTGATAAGCTCTGAAATATCTTTAATTTAAAAAAAAAGTGCAACCTAACACTGTCTATGGAATGAGGTGGTATAACCCTGGGCCTACAGATAGGCCAAGACCCTAGCAATGGGCCACAAAGAGCACCAAATTTTAGCTCAAAAAAAAAAAACAAAACAAAACAAAACAAACAAAACAAAAGAAAGAAAGAACAAGAACAAAAATAAATTATGTAAAGTTTTGGCATGAAAAGCCTGTGGATAATCACTGGAGAGCCTTGGTGCCATTGGGGACCAGCACTGGCTTCCTGTTTAGGCATGTACGGTGGCTCCAGAACCACTTCCGGTGAATGGAACAAGGCTTGGCAGCACATGCATGGACCTCAGGGCCTTTCTTCTCGTGCAAGAGGGCAAACACACAGGAACTCGAGGGTCAGTTCTTCAGGAAGGGAGAATCTCCCCACATTTCCTGAGTGCCTCGATGAGTGGATGGAAGCCAGAAGTGGTCCAACCCAATGGCCCAGCTGCCATGAGATGCTTCTAGGTACCTAGTCTCCCCAGTACCACCTGGGCCATCTACTGGCACTCCCTAATGGGACGGGGAGTGATGCAACCACAAGACCCCTGTTTCCAGGGCCAGCGCACCCTTACCAAAAGGGTTACAGACATTTCATCATATTTCTTTGCACACAACTCTTTAAAAAAAAGGAAAAAAGAAAAACAGGGGGCGACCTACCTGACCCTTTCTGGACTGGCTCCATCCCCCAGGCAGCTTTGCCGCTAAAGCCTGGAGCATGCTAGAGAGTTGCATCCAGGTACAAAAAGGAGCCAGTAACAGAAACGGACGTCCTAGAATCTGGAATAAGAAAAAAAAGTAAACTTTGGCGACATCACCGCGGCAAGGGTGCATTTCAGATGGGCAGCTACAGGCGTGTGGACGCGACAGGCAATCTGGTACTTTACCTTGGTAGATCTACTGTCTAAAAATAAGTTCCAGAAGAACTCTCAGCTCTTCTTTACGGGGCTTGAGATACTGGAACGAGTTCAGGTCAAAAGCTGGCAAGAAAAAAGCACCTTTCAAAGGCTCTGTGCAATCAATGTGGCAGCTCCCCACTTGGACAGGGATGAGGTTGGGGATGGAGGGGTCCTCCTTTGCATCCTTTTGTCTCAGATGCAGAAGGGAGCAGCAGGCTGGCTGCCCTGTGCTGGGTCTCTCCCCCTGAAGAGCCCGACCAGTCACCTGCTCTCAGCCACCAGCCCCCAGCTGGCCCTCAGGAATCTGCAGTGTCCCTTGTCTTCCACCACGCTCGCTCGCTGCAAAGTGAACTCCCAGCAAACAGAGCAGCCACACTGACTTCTCCCTGCCTGCCCAGAATCCTTTGTGAACAGGAATGAGTCATCATGCCAGGAAAAGCTCCAGCCTCTGTTTGTGCAGGCGCCTTTGTCAGGCGATGCCGAGGCTCTGGCTTGGAGACACCAGTGCTGTGGGGTCACCTCCTCCTCTCCCTGGGGCCCCAGTCCGTCCCCTGACATGCATTATCACCAACTGAGGTTTTTAATTGTGTCTGTGTGCTTAGCTTTATTTTTTTTTTTCATCATGAAGCTGGTTGTTTGTTTTATTAAGCTGGGGTGTTGTTTTATTTTTAAGACACATACTCAGTTGCATGAAGGAAAAACAACAATACCAAAAAAAATGCACAGACATTAAAATTGATCTAGCATTCTATACTCACCGGTCTGTAATTAGAACCCTCCCACATGCTCACTTGCACTCGATCTCTCTATCTCTCTGTTTCTCTCTACCTCCCTCATTCTGTCTCTCTCTCGAAATCTGGCTTTTCCTGGTGGAGAAGGGGACCTTCCTTCCTGCATGTCCCAGGGATCAAAGTTGAGCTGCAGCACACTCTCGTCACGTTCAGGGACCAAGTGAGTGTGTGCAAGCCCAGGTCGCCTGCCCACACGTCTCCACGGGCTGCCTGCCTGCCCACCCACCTACCCCCACCTGACCCTGCAGCCTGCACTGCCATCTGCCAAGGCAATATGAGGAATGA
>PVKC010004533.1:0-35454 GCA_004027635.1 Crocidura indochinensis | reverse complement strand
AGACTATGTCATAGGGCTGCTGCTAGGATCTGCCATCACTCAGTGATGGGGCTCGAGGGATGTGGATGTGATACCCAGGGAACCACGTGGTACACAGGTTTCAAGTAGAGTTGATTGCACACCAGGCAGGCATCTTAAGCCCAGTATTATTTCTCCATCCCTGAGCAAATATTTTTAAAATTATTCATGAAAGCTACAAGTTGAGGTCTTGAGATAGTACAGCGATAGGGCATTTGCCTTGCACGCAACCCATCCAGGTCAGATGGTAATTCAAATACCAGCATCCCATATGGTTCCTCCGTTCCTGTCAGGAGCGATTTCTGAGTGCAGAGCCAGGAGTAACCTCTGAGCGCAGCCAGATGTGACTCTCCTTCAAAATTTTTTATTTTAAATTATTTTTGTGTTTTGGAGAACTCAGGTCTAGAGATTATATAGACCTTTAATTTAATTTAACAAGCATCCCTTGTTCTATTTCTGAAACCCACAGTCCTGTGGGGTTCACTATAAACAACCTCCAAATACTGCTAATTATGGTTCCAAAACCCCAAAAGTCTCTCTCTCTCTTTCTCTTTCTCTCTCTCTCTCTCTCTTCCTCTATCTATCTACCTATTTATCTATCTACCACCCGACCTTTATACATCAACTTTGTGAGCATTTGTGAGTAAAAAAAACACTAGGATTGATTAAATTTCATTAATTTGGTTACTTTAACAATTTGAATTGGATTTGTTCTTGACTTATTCTCAATAAGTGAAATGATATTTGCAATGTTTATCACTTTGATCTTCAGTGTTTTAAATTAGTTCTGCCACAAAACAGACATTATATGTAGTAGATTAGCAAAAAATAAGAACAAATGCATATTTTTGTACAAATGTTTACCTTACATTATGGACTTTTAAACTAATTTGATTCAGTTTGGCTTCTTATTCAGTTTGGCATTTTTAATGAACAGGGTAACTAAAGGCACATAGTAAATAATATATATAATATATTAATATTAATACAATATATATTATATAATATATACAGTCAAAAGAATTTCTAAAGTTTAATGTTGAGTTTTAATATTTCCAAATTTGTGGAGAAAGCAAAATGTAATATAGAAAAAATTCTAAGCAATTCACATTAATAAGATTTTTATGAATTTAACATTCTTCTTCAATATTAAGGTGATAATACTTTATCATGTATTGCTTAATTTGTTTCTACATGTTTATTTAAAAATCATTTAATATCTAAAGCAGAAAATACATAACCAGGCAGCATCATATGGCTAAAGGAAAGAAACCTTTGGTATATCGTTAATCAATACTTATATTTTGTTAAACCAGGTGGTTGGAGGGAATCCATGTTTCCTCCAACTTCAACTGATGTATTTATTCACTGGCTAAAGCCCAGGTAACCTGTACATCAGCATCATTCTTGCTGGCAGCCAATTTTTTTTGTCCCCAGGGCTTTTCCTCCTTGGATTCCAGCCAGTCTAAGCCAAGGCTTCATGAAGATGAGGATGTGGTATTGATTTTCCTTTTAAACTAAACTTGTTGAGCCTGTTGCTCCTTCCCTGGCATTGAACAGAGGGTAGTAGAGGGAGCCAGCTGCAGTACTGAGAGGTAGAACTGTTTCTTTGCTTGACCTGAGCTGAATTTCAAATTCTGAACATAAACAGAGTAAAGGGAAGTGGACATAGGCCGTTCTTTCAAGACACATCAGCATTCAGGAGTCTCTTGGGAGACAGGGAATTTGCTTGTTAGAACAAGTCAACATGATTCTTATTAGAAGAGCTGGTATAGAGTTGTGAGCCAGGGCTATAACCCTTTATACCAGAATGTTCTTAGAATGATCTGTCTGCCAAACTAATTTTGTGTTTAAATAATACAATGGGTGTATTCTATATAATACCTATGTCCATATGTTATACATTTATACAGTATAAGTATAAATATGCATACTATATAATATAGATATGAAAATGTTTCAATTCCTGTGCTTTATATAAACATTATATCTATCCTGGACTAAAAATACCCTGGCTCTTTACTTCAGATAAATTCATGTAAATGAAAGCTATTAATTTCTATGTTGATGCTAGTGTTTTATGATGACAGTACCATCTGTTATGTTAGTAAAGAAAATATTATAATAGTTTACCACATAAAATCTGTTGACATATATAAATCTTGAGAGTGTTGTTTTTACAACATGTGCATTCTGGTATCCGTCTTTGGATAATGATACCAAAATTCTAACCCAAGAATGCACAGTTGTGAGGTAAACGTTCTACCTCTGAGCACATCCCAACACCTCTTTATCTAAAGCAGAAAAAAAGCGAGGATATTAAAAAAAATTCAGAAACAACATCCATGAGTTTAAACTTGTCAAATCATGGGTCTGAGCCACAGCACAGAAGGTGGGGCATTTGCCTTACACACGGGTGACCTGAGTTTATTCCCTGTTATCCCATGTCTCCCCTCAGCCAGCCAGGAGTAATACCTGAGGACAGAACCAGACACAACACCTGAGCATTGCCAGCTGTGACCTATCCTCCTAAAAAACAAACAAACAAAAAAAAAAAAAAACAGAAAAATAACAACAGCAGAAAAATAACAAACCTGTCTAATCTACTTAGTTCTTATTTGCCAGAATTTTCTAATTCCCTCTCTACTCAGTAATTATCACTATGATTACTTTCCATTACCTATCTTCCAAGGGGCTCATAAAAAAAGTAGTAGAAATCTGTTTTGTATCTTTAAAATATCCCTCATGACTCACAATATTCATGCTACCAAAAATAAATAAATAAACAAAACAACCATTACATAGGACAAAAAAATAAGTTTTGCTTTACTGAGTATTATCTGAAGTTTGAAATTCCCATTAAAGGGGTATGAAAGGAGGGAAAAACACACATATACATTGATCTTTTTTATATATAATCATCATATTTCATAGATACTGCATATATGACACAGATAGGAATTTGAAATATTATATAATTACAATACTTGGGGAATTTTCATTTCTTATTTGTTATATGCTACCAGGGATCTCAAACACGCAGCCGGCAGGCCATTTACGGCCCTCCGTACAACATTTTGTGGCCCTGCCCTAGAGGAATCTCTTTTTGTTTTGTTTTGTTTTAGTTGCTTGGGTCACACCCCCCCAAGGCTTACTACTGACTTTGCACTCAAGGATCACCCCGACTTTGCCTCCTGCAGCCCCCAGGTAAATTGAGTTTGAGACTCCTGTAAACAAATGCTTAGCATTGATCGCATTTGAACCCAATTTTCAAATGATTCCTGGGACCTTCTTCTAACAGCTTTTATCCCCTTAGCATCTGTTGAGTGCAACCTTCCTCCTCTTGGCCACTCTGCTGGGCCCAACTCGATATTTAAAGAGCGTGAGTAAGGGATATAGACGAAGTACTCCCACTACTGTTAAGCCTGGATTAAGTCCAAGGTCCTATGATTTACTTGTTGCAGGGGTCACTGTCACCCTCTGCCTGCTAACCTGTAGATACACTCAACAAGTGTATGGATGATTCAATGTTTGGTCCACCTACTGTGTTTATGAGAAGACATTTTGACCTGGGGCCTGGAGTTAGACAACCGCAAAGAGTAGTATGTCAAGATCGAATCACAAACCAGACAGAGGTCCACCATCTTTTCAAAATCTCTTTTTTTTTTCTGGTGGGCTTTGCATGTGATTATTTTAGTGCCACAGAAAATACATTTTTGCCAGCTTGCCATACATTTTATTCTTACATTTATAAATACTATAAGGCATCTTAAGTCCTACCTGAATAAGGGAAAAAATACGGGATACATATGCCATATGAAATAAGTAAATTAAACTATTAAAGATGCAAAAGATAAGTATATAGCAAAATACACATTTCTTAGTAGAAGACTCCTAAATTTTAAATGTGGCCATATTTGAATATGTTGTGTCGATTGTATATTTACCTCTACAATATTTACTACTTAACCACGTACTATTTTCTCTGGCTACCATACTGTAAAAAGTTTTAAATGTTTTGATTTTATTTATAATTAATCTGGACTAATTTCTTTTCATATCTTATAGTATGTGAAGCTGCATATAACCGTTTTCAAGTATTTACTGCTATTTTAACTTTTATTGATTCATTCTGTGTGTTATTGACATTCTATTATGAATTTCTTTTAAATATTGCTTGAAATAGTTCTATTCTTCGACTTAGTATATATACACATGCATCAAAATCACTTGTGTAATTCGATATTCACACATAAGACAATAACGAACTATTAAAACAGAAGTTAAGAGGGTCAAAACAGTTACGAGTGATAGCACAGTGGGGAGGGGGCTTGCCTTGCAAACTGCTGACCTGGATTCCATCCCCACCATTCTATATTGTCCTCCAAGCACTTACACGAGTATTTTTTTAATGCAATCAGGAGTAACCCTGAGCAAGCAAGCAACCCAGAGTCAGGAGTGCCACCAGGTGTGCTCCCAAAACTAAAAATAAAATAAATAAAATAAACAAACAAAAAACACACAAGTTTCTGGGGTCAGAATGATATGATAGTACAGCTAATAGGGTATTTCCCTTACCTATGACATAGCCAGTTTTGCTTCATGGCATCCCATATAGTCTTGAGTACTGAGCCAGGAGGAATCCTTTTGTACTGCTTGTTGTGACCTCAAATTCAAAAATAACAAAATAAATAAATAAAGCAAATTTCTGGCTGGAAAGATAGCACAGTGGGTAGGAGCTTGCTTTGATTTCAGATAACTTGCATTCTATTAACAATCTACTGTGCAGAGTCCTCCTTGCACTGCCAGGAGTAATTCCTGAGAATAAGGTCAGAAGTAACCCTTGAGCATTGTCAGTTGTGGACAAAAAGCCAAAATTAAGGAAAATAGAAATTAATAAAAGAAATTTCTTACTTCCAAAAATGCCATTTTTTCTAAGATTTTCCTATTATTCCACTTCTTTAATCTTTTTTAGTTTGCCTTTTGTGCCCAACCTACTTGTCCTAGGGTCATACTACTGCCTCTGTGCTCAGAGATGTCTCTTGGCAGTACTCTGGTACCCTTTTAAATGATCGATTAAAATGTAAACAAAGAAATGATACATTCAAGAAATGCAAATCTACACAACATATGAAAATGTGTATGAGTTTTATGTTTACATTTCTCTTTAATTATATTTGTATTTATGCATGTTTGGATGATTTGGTGATAATTATGCAAAAACTTAGCTTAATTTTCAGAAATCTTTCTTATGCTTGCTCACAAGGCAGAAAATGAGGATTAGATAACAAGTAGTATGCAGTGGTTTGCTACAGCGATAAAATGGAAATTATTGGAAACTAGTGAAAACAAAACAGTCAAGTGTTCAGAAAAGGCACACTACAACAGATTCTCCTCCCCCTCCCCCAAATTGAATTAAGTTAAAATAAAGCAGAGACCATGGATTATTGCTTGCTCAAATCTGCTCAGGTTACTTCAATCAATGGGTACAGATATTACAAATGAATAGTACTAATGCTGCGTCTATCAAAGAATTCATATTGGAACAGCAAATCAAAGCAAGCAAAAAATTTTGGGACCAGAGAGGCGGCACAAGTGGTAGGGCGTTTGCCCTTGTGCGCCATACCCTAGGATGGAAAGTATTTCTGAGCTCTAAGTAATCGAGTGTGCAACTTTTGCAAATAGAGCTCATCAGTATGAATCAAATGTTTGCTTAGAAACAAATGTATTAGGGCTGGAGCAATAGTGCAGACATAGGGTGTTTGTTTTGAGCACAGCTAATCCAGAATGGACCTCTGCTCAATTCCCAGCATCCCATATGGTCTCCCCAAGCCACGACTGATTTCTGAGCTCATAGCCAGGAGTAACCCCTGAGTGTCACCGGTGTGACCCAAAAAGAAAAAAAAGAGAGAAAAAAAAAAAAGAAAAAAAGAGAGAAGAAAAGAAAAAGAAAAGAAAGCAAAACATTTTTAATAGTAAGTTTTAACAATAGGTTTTTAACAATTTCTATAATATTATGTTATTAAAGAAAATGTAACGTTCTATATATAAACTAAGAGATGGCTCAGTGGCCAGGGGGCTGCAGGGTAGTAATAGGGCCCAAGTTCCACAAGCTTCCCCCCCACCCCGATATAAATCAGAGCCTCCTTAACACTGCAGAGTGGCCTTACTAGTTCCTCAGTCACCCACATCCTTCAGACCTACCACTGAACTAAACAGCATGAATTGTGGAGTACTATTAGAAGTGGTTTCTGAGATACCCTGTCATTCTATTGGTGCCCTTAAAAACCCCAAAAGGACTAATTACATTTCAGCAGATCTTAGAATATGTAGAAATATTTGTCAATGGAAAAATAGAAGTATAATATATAAACGTATTGCGTGTATTATGTATAATGTAAATGTATACATGTGTATTAATCATATGCACACATTCTACATACTCTTCACAGGAGCAAAGTTATATATGCATGGGGTAAAAATATTCTTCATATTGACCATAGCTTTTCTACAACTGACAGCATGCTCAGAAACATTTTAAAACAGGCTTCTGGTTGGTTCTGGGGCACATTTCTGTGCTTTTTAAGTCAAGCATCTCTGGGAGAGACACGCCTGAAAAATAAATAAAATATTACAGAGAAGACATACATTTCGTTCATTCATTCACCAACTTTTGAAAACAAGTCAAAAAGCATTAATATATTTGGGGGGAGTTTGTTGTGGAGGTGGGTTTTTTGTTTGTTTGCTTGTTTGGGGGCCATACCCGGTGATGCTTAGGGGTTACTCCTGGCTCTGCACTTAGAAATTGCTCCTGGCTTGGGGGACCATATGAGATGCCCTAATATATTTGTTTCTAAGCAAACATTTGATTCCTACTTATAAGATCCATCTATTTCCAAAAGTTGCACATTACCTAGCTAGAGCTCAGAAATACTTTCATAGACATATTGCATTTTATATTATTCCTTCACTTTGGGTATTGGGGGCGGGCACATATGCTCAAGGGTTATTCCTGGCTCTGTTCTCAGAAATCGCTCATGGCTTGGAAGACCATATGAGATGCTGGGGTTCAAACTGAGGTCCATTCTGAATCAGCAACATGCCAGGCAAATGCCCTGCAGCTGCACTTTCACTCTAGCCCCTACTCAGGGTATTTTAACCCCACTGATTATTTAGTGCATATAGAATAGTGCAATTAGAGACTGCACTACATTTAAAAATGCTAAAGATGAAATGCATAAAGTATGTGGGTAAAAGCAACTTATTGCATTAAGATATCAACAAAATAATTTAAAAATAAAGCTAGAGAGATAGGCCAGCAAGTTAGGAGGCCGCCTTATTCTATTTAACCTGATTTCAACCCTCATACCTCATATATTCCCCTGAGTACTGCCAGGAGTGATTCCCAAGCATGAAGTTAGTAGTACATTCTGAGCAGTACTGGGTATGCCACTCTCTAAAATAGTTTATAAACCAGTTTACATTTTTAACAATTCATAGAAATTTTTCAATATGCTAGGACTATGCATGCAGTAGAGCTAGTCCTTTGGTTTTTATTCAAAATTTAAAACATTTAAAGATTATCCTGCATAAACAGGCTATCTAATGTTCCCAATCATGCTCTGGTTCATGTGTACTGTGTTTGGTTCCCCAGAAAAATAGAAACTGGCCCCAAGGTGGGTTTAGCAGCCCAGTGCTTATGGCCACTCCTGGTTCCTCCTTGAGCTGGATGTAAAGAGTCTCTCAAACCAGCTCTCCACAGCCAGTGACATCATTTGGCAGTGCTCTATGTATCCGAAGCCTGCAGATTCAGGAGATGCTATTGAAGGCAAATCTACAACTTATTTAAGTCAGGAAAGAAAAAACAGATTATCTACAAACACGGATCTCAAGACATTACTTTTCATTAGCAAATATAGAGGGTAGAAAAACCAACAGTAATTGTTTCAGATTGCTGAAATAAAGCTCTTTATTTAGAGTTTATACCTAAATCAGACATCAGGTGAGGATGAATCTACTGGGCTTGAGTTATCAATACTTACCACCGCAGGGGATTCCTGCTACAGGAAAACAAAATAACTGCCTCACAGAATGCATGACTTCCAGAAAAAGCTTTCAGAACTCCTTAAATAACATATAAATACATGAGGTAATGGGAGGGATTTTATTACAATCATATCTCCCCAGTTTAAAAAGATGATGGTCAGCTAATTCATGAAATGTTCTCCTTCACCTAAGAAATAACTGGGTGTATGGCAGCATTAAACATACAAAGCGTCTAAGACAGGGGTCCTCAAACTTTTTAAACAGGGGCCCAGTTCACTGTCCCTCAGACCATTGGAGGGTCAGACTATAGTAAAAACAAAAAGTTCGAACAAATTCCTATGCACACTGCATACATCTTATTTTGAAGAAACAAAACAGGAACAAATACAATATGTGGCCCGTGGGCCATAGTTTGAGGACACTGGTCTAAGACCTTGAGATCCTAAAGAAAAAATATAGATTCTATCATGTACAATCAAAACAATAGGTCAAATAACATCTTAAAAATTCTGTCATACCATGTTATTTGTAAGGGAAAACATGCACCCAATTACATATTTTAGCTATTATTCTGCATTTGCAATTATTGTCTGAAAATATTCCAATAGCTTTGACACTGCTGTATTATTTTCAAATATGAAATAAAATACATAAGAGACTTTCGATTTTGTTATGGTTTTCTTTGGGTGCCACCGCAATGTTCTTGCTATAATCTTGGATCTGTACTCAATCAGGAGTAACTCCTGGTTATGCTTTGGACACCATATGGTTTCAAGAATAAAACTGGGCATGGGCCTCATGTGAAACTTACACTCTGGCCTGTCTCTAAGGGTCCTCAAGTATGTTCCAGACAGTTAAAGGATAGAATGATATTAGCTAGGTTTTATGAATCAATAAATGATTGTGAATTGTAAAATGTAGGCTAGTAGAGAGTTTTCTCTTAGAAACCCATTCATGTGAATGATACAGTTCTGCACAACAGATACAGGAACCAAATCCCACCCAGGACATCCCGAATACTGTGCAAACACCAACATGTGCCAGCTCCAATATGATATCCTGACAACGAGGAAAGTTGGAACAAATGAACATAAGATCAGGGTATCCTACCTCACCAAATAACGATAAGACTGGTCACACTTTGGGCTGTGCAAAAGCCAAGAATGCGATCTACAGAAGACTGGCGGATAAAACCACGGCTGGGCAGTATGTAACCTGGGACCAACAAGAAAACCCTAGACTAAGGTTTGTCCTGCGACTTGCACAACAACCATGATCTCTAATCCCAGAGACCTGAGACAATTGCAACTGAACGGGTCTTCAGGAAACATAACAAAAGACGATATCCCAGGCTCCACCCGAGGTTCAACGCAAGGCCCAAGACCACCAACCACAGAAGACAAATTAAAAGGACACCGAGAAAACAGAACTCTTGAAATCAAGAAGAAAGACTTCATCATAAGCTCCACTCCTTGAACTGTGCAGAGTCTGAGATCTCTAGATATAAACACCCAGATCAGGCCAGAAATCTCCCATACAACACGAAAAAACCAAGGAGACAAGGACTGAACTTGAAAGGAGTCTATAGATAACCCATGACAATATATTCTAAGGAGGGAGAAACCCTGTATCTCCTAGGCAAAGGGGATTCCCTTCTCAAATAACCCCAATTTTTACTGTGCCTATGCAGAAGGAAAAAAGGGGGGGGGGAGTCTGAGAGATAATATGGAGTTAAGGCATATGCCTTTCACGCAGAAGTTTATAGCTTTGAATACCGGTGTTCCATTTGGTCCCCTGGCATGCCGGGAGCGATTTCTGAGCATGGAGCCGGGAGTGACCCCCCTGAGCATTGCCGGGTGGGACCCCCCCCAAAAAAAAGAGAGAGACAAGAAACACAAAATAATCCCTTTTTTTCCGCTTATTACTACTTTATATCTCTCTTCCTTATCTAGCTTTAGACTTCCTTATCTTGGTGTAGATATTTAAGTAGTTGTTCACTTTTTTATTTATATATTTACTTTTTCTGTCTTTTCTCTTCTTCCTTTTTGCGCTCTGTCATGTTTTTTTATCTCAAGACCATGGCAACTATGTGGTGCATATCTATATTGCTGCAGTGCTCACTGGATATCTTATTTGATACGTCTATGTGAAATGTTGTGGTGATTCATCTTCTTTTTTCCCTTTTGTCTCTCAAATCGAGGGTAAGAGCCTCTAGAAGGATTCTGCCCATTATTGGCGTAGTTAATCCCCCCCCCCATCCTATTATCTTACTCTTCCCCAAACAAAACCACATAACTCGAACTATCTAGTCCCGCTTCCCAATTAGAGGAAGATATAATGGAGGCACCAAGACCAAACAGCTATAAGATCACTAAGTAATAAAGTAGACACAGAGGGGATCACTCAAATCTAGAAACCCCTGGGGAGAGGGTGGAGGATAGGGGTGGCAGGGGGGAAATGGAGGTGGAGGGAGGACAACCTCGGTGATGGGAATTCCCCTGATTCAATGTTAACATGTACCTGGAACATTACTGTGAACAATATGTTAACCACTATGATTAAAATAAAAAAGAAAGAAAGAAAACCATTCATGTGGTTTTGTTGATTTAAAATACTATTTCTACATCTAAATTGTTAGCCTAAATTGAACTAGTTTGGATGTTTTGGAAAGGATCGAAACATAGTATATAGCATATACAATGTAGGGCATAGGGGAAAAAAAACATTGTATTATGGAAGAAAAAATATGAGCAATTCTATATTGAACTGCTGTCAATAAAAATTATGGATGTGTAGATTTTGGGGGGTAAAGAGTGAGATACATTTAAAGTATTTTCTTAATTGGTAGGATACCTGGTCTCATTCATATCTGAAGTACATAACTATATGTGTTATAGACTATAGGTTATATTACTATATAAGGTACAGATTGTACTTTGTGGAGGCCTTCTAGGAAACAAGTGAAAATTTAAAGATATCCATGTTGTTGTATTTTACTACATACAAAAAAATCTACAAAGAGTAGTTGACTACTGCAAACACAGACATAGTACTGTTAAGGGTCCGAGAAATCCCACTGCCTCAAATGAAGACAACAAATCTTCAGAGAATGCAATCAGTAAACAGGTTTATTGATTTCAGCTAGCTGGGGAGTTGGCTCTGTCATAGAATTGAAACTGGAAGCCCAGGACAATTTAGGGAAGTGTCTTTTATACGTTTAAGGAACCTTAGGAGGAAAGTCGATATGGAAAGTAGTGTTTTTTAGAATGCACCAATCCCTGGTCCAAGTTCAAACACAATATCCAATCAGATGGTGAGCTTGTCCTTTTCCAGATCAGGTGAGACCTTAAGAGGGGAGAGCAGAAGTCCATTCTTTTGCCCAAATATGTCAAGTTCCTCTTGGGAGGAGGGTTGTTGGTTAATGGTTATCAGGGAAGAGAGCCAATGACATCTCAAGGTTGAATTCCAGAGCAAGTGTCTCACCAAGGTGGGGATGGTGAAAGGTTTAACAGGCATCTATACCTGATCACCTATCTGAGCTATAATAATCATCTAACATCTATTTTCATAAAATTTCCCTTAACAATACATATATGAGTGAATGGTTTCACTTTCAGGAAAACTAAACTTACTGCTTGATACAATCTTCTATTTTATTTATTGTGGTTAATTTGGAATGGATAGACCACCTTTCAGAATCAATTTTATTAATTAAGAGAAAAAACATGCTTCACAGATGATAGAAAATCAGAGGTTACATAGAAATAGAAAAGACCAAGGAAAACATAGGTAATCATTGAAGTATCTATTAGGTGATACTATTGATAAAACCAAACTTCCAGGCATAATCAGAATTGATTAAATTACAGTAATTTAAAATCAGTAATAAGCCAGCTATCAATTTTGATTGCTTAAGCCCAAATATTTGATTTTGTGATATATTTTAAGTGAATGTTTTTGTTTAGCACATATGGAAAAGAAGCATAAAAATGTAATTTCCCAAAGTGCTTTCAAAGACTCTCTCAGGCACAACTATAAATCATAAAGTTTTAGTGATGTCCATTTTCACTTTGAAATATTCAAAAGTTATTTCACTTAGAGTTTCAGTATATTGTTTTGTCCTAGCAAATCTCCCTTCATTGCCTGTAGGCCTGTTGAAAATGCATTTTAATATTTTGGGGGGAATAGGTCATACCGGCAGCGGCACTCAGGGTTTACTCCTGACTCTGTGCTCAAAAAATTGCTCCTGGCTCAGGGGACCATATGAGATGACGGGATTCGAACCACTTCCTTCTTGGGTAGGCTGCATGCAAGGCAAATGTCCTTCCACTGTGCTATCTCTCTGACCCACATTTTAATATTGGAATGAAATGTTCCAGGTTTCTCTTGCCAGGACCTCTCTCACCCCATTTATTTTATGAAAAATAATCCCATTAGATCATTTTACTAAAGCAACTTCCCAGAGATTCCTGAACCTTTGATCTCTACTGCAAACCAGAACAACTTTCCCTGCCCCTAAGAAGTTTGTTACCTGGTACACAAATTAATGGGTCTTTCTTCTGTTTTTCTCTCCATTCCATTCTCTACTCCTTTTTCTACAGACTGATTTGGTTTATTCTGCAATCTATTTGGCCTGTCCTATACTGTGCTTTGCCCTCAGCAAACTTCCCTCCTGAGTTTTTTGGGGAAAAAAAAAACAGTAACAGGAATTCAATTGTTTATCCTCCTTCTCAGGCATTGGAGAAAATACAAAAACAATTTGAAAGATGTATTTGAAGAAAATACATGAAGCATTTTCTCTCGGCACCTTGAGGATGCCCCTTCGTGTATTTTAGGGACTTTTTCTCAAACCACCATATGGCCTGGAGATTTGCTGAAAATCTAAATAAAAGCTTGGAAAGACTTGTCTTTATCCCCCCACACATAACCACACAACTATTTTAAAGACATAAAAAAGTTGTAGATTGCTTTTAAAAGTCAATTTTAAAATACTAGACCTTGGTGAAGACAAATTAAAAACAACTTGAGGAGAGTTGAACATGACAAAATAATAATTCAAGGAGATTTAGAGACACTATCATAAGTAAAGCTGAATTTAAGAGAAACAATTTAAAGGTTATTCCAAGGAACTTACCTTTGTTCTCATTTTAATGCTAATGAACCACAAAATATTAGGCAAAGAAAGTTAATCTGTATTCAGCACATCCTAATAAATTAAATGAAAAAGGTCCAGGTCTCTTGCAAGGTGCAAATGCTCCTTTAGATAATCATCCCATCAGTGGAGTATTTATCTAATCAGTGTGGCTAAATTTACTTTTCTCACTGATACTGCTTTTCTCCTTTATCACCTCATTTTAGTGGTATTTGAGTCCATCTGAGAAGTTTCCCAGAATTGTTGGAGATAGAACAGAGTAAATTCCTCAGTTTATTAAGCTGGAGAACTTCACTTTACATATTTAACTAACTTAATAAACTCAACCTCTGATGGACTAAATTAAATATAGCTCAATTTATATGGGGTTTTATAAGAAAACGAGTCTTTGTACAGGTCCTCAAAGGCTCTTTGCTACTTTATCAATTGATAAAAAATGTTATAAAAATGTCAGCATCCTACAAAGGTGTCTGGCTGGCCTGAGACCTTTGGATTTGGCTATTTGCCTTAAGCACTGTCCATTATCTTATCCTCCTTGGTGGGGCAGAATTCTAGGGTCTAGTTAGAAAGTTTCAAGTTTGAGCCAGGCCCTTGGAATGGGTGCCTATTAGGTTAATAGGATCAGATGACAAGGGGAACTTGAGGCTTCCTCTTTTCACCTTCACCTTCAGAGCTTCTTCTTTTCAGCTCCCTAATCTTACTAATATATCGCCTAACAATGAAGTTTCATGGTATTAAAAAGAAATCAAATTCACCCAATATTTCACTCCCTGGGTATCTTTTCTATGCAGGAGCTAAGTTGCTTGTGTTATGTTAATGTGGTCTCACACAGCTGCAGAGATCTCCGTGGGACATGGGAAATCCCACCTAGCACACCTAAAGTGCAATGATTTCAGACAAGAATTCACAATCCTTATTCACAGGGAATCCTGTTTACTTTACTGAGGGATTTTTAAGTTTTTTCTTGTATGGCCTTGCTTTCTTTCTTAAGAGAGAAGAAAAATCCATCCCACCTGTCGTGAGTTGATTCATTGACAGTGTCACTGATGTTTATAAAAGTTGACACTTTGTTTAATTTAAATATAAACTGTTTTTCCTTATTCGTTTACATGTGTGGAACTTACTGTTCCGCAGATTACTTGAGAAAATGTTTCTGAATTATTGGCTTGTTTTGTTTAGCTTTTTTTCTGTTTGTGTTTTGATTTGGAATTACACAAGGAAGTGCTTAGAAGTTACTCAAAGTTCCGCTCTCAGGACTTAACTGTTGGCAGTGCCTAGGGGATCTTAGGGGATGTTGGAAACCAGGTTGACCATGTGCAAAACAAATACCCCACCTCTTGTGCTATTGCTCTAGCCCACAACATTAATTTTTTTTTTTTTACAATTCTTTGTACAGAACCTTTTGACTAGCCTTTCTTGGAAAGATTCTTAAAGAAATTTCACAGGTACTACGAGGGTTAAGATTTAGGATTTGGACTAAATAAGAAAGAGGGCCCATGTAGAGTTGACTAGAAAATCATTTGCAATTTGAAAGTTATAATGAACTATCACTGCTTTTCAATAAAAGTGACCTTTTTTAAGAAGTAAAGAGGTGTGCCTTCTTCTTTCATGAGAATGTTGCATTAATAATTGTCAACTTGCAATTAGGAGAGGAGCAGGCTTTCAATTTGTATAACTTTTCTCTCAAAGGTTGGCCTGTGAAAAGAAGTGCCCTGGACAGATGGGAAATTAGCATGTCATAAAAATCTATAAAAGATTGGCTTGTGCTGTCAATCTCGGGAAAGTAATTACTTGGTGATGACTTTTCCTGAAAATTACTATGGACTTACCAGGGAAAATATTATGCATATAAAGCAAACAACAATGCGAATAAATATCGCTTTCTTTCAATAAAATTTCCTAATCTCTTTTTAATTGTTAGCCAAGATGAAGGATTTAAAATTATGCGTGTATGGTAGTGCCAAGCTAAATAGAAACTAACGTTGGGAAGAAAGCATGTGTGAGGGAAGAAGTGTACAAAGATAATTCTTATTCTGACCTACATTCATTCTTTAGTACATTCTCCCTGATACCACATGGTCCTACTTACTGTTTGTTATTTTTGGTGGTGGGGAACCTCCATTAGTTACCTCTGGGTTACTCTTGGCTCTCTGCTTAATACCTGGTTGTACTTAGGGGAGCACATAGAGTGTTGGGGTTGAAATGTGGGTCAGTCAAGTGCAAGGCAAAAAGCTTAATCCCTGTACTTCATTCTCTAGTCTTCCTACATTTCATTTTAAATATGATACTTTTGAGTCAAGCAGTGCGTGGGGAGGAGGGATATGATAGCATTGGTGGTGGGAAGGTTGCACTGGTGAAGGGGGGGGTGTTCTTTTATTATAATTGAAACCCAACTACAAACATGTTTGTAATCATGGTGCTTAAAGATATTATTTTTAAAAATGGTGCTCTTGTTTGTTCATTAATGACTCTAGTAAAAAATCAATCTGACATGTTCATTCTTCTGTGTTGAACTATTTAAATACTATGTCAACCACATCCACAAGTCATCTGGGAAACAGATGTCAGTAATGGTGTTTTTCTCCACCAGCTTCATTGATTTTTGTAGCATTATTAACTTCTGTTCTCCCTTCTATTCCCATGGTGCTTTTGAGGTCATGCATGAAAGGGACATGTGCTCAGCTACAGAGCTATACCCCCAGTATGTAGAACAATCAATGACTATTCTAGCTCCCACTTCACACCTTCTGTAGACAAGTGTCAAATGTTGCTTTCAAGTTTATCAGAACATCAGTATTGTTTTTACTGATCACAAAGAAATAATGCAGAGTGTAGAAGCTTAGGCAGGTTTGGAAGCTGAAAACATAAGCAAATAATTTTAAATAGATTTAAAATTAATAGAATCACTTAATGACTTTTAACAAAGAATTTGTTCCTTGGTAACTTATTCTCTAAATAGATTTTAGTTTTTTTTTTTTTTTTTGGGGGGGGGTGGTGTTGGACCAATATTTGGCTGTAGCTCTTTAAGACTAGTTCTGGCTCTTTCTCAGAGTGTGTTTTCCTTGGTAGTGTTCTGGAGATCACACGGTTCTGAGAGTAGGCCTGGACTCAGATGCAGGAAGGGAACACCTTCACTGTCTGTTACATTGTCTGGCCCTGAGTCTTCATTGTCTGGCCCTGAGTCTTCCTGTGGATTGCCTATATTTGTTTCACAGTCATTCTGATGGTAAGTGTGTATTCATTCCTATGCATCTAGGCTATGGATATGATGTTTTATTTAGAAGACAATATTTTGAATAGCTTATAATAAATATATCAATTTTTCTTTCACATACATCTCCTCAAATGTATAAAAAATGTTCTTAAATCATTATGAGCCCTGCAAAGAAATCCCCACTTGGCATTATGTGGTGGCTCCCATCTGGACTCTCACTGTAGAGGAAGGTGTTGATGAAGAGAGGCCAGCTCATTTACGGTGGTCAGCTTTCATTTATGGTGGTGGTCCGCTTTCATTTCCAGTGACCAGGACTCATTTACAGTGGCCTCTGTGGTGTCCACAGGCCCCATCTTCATAGCATCCCTCTGCTTAGTAGGATCACCTCTTCTCCACATTTCCAAAGACAAATTTCATGGCTTTTAATTTATTTTTTTTCTCTTTACTATTCAACATATAGGAAAGATTTCAATCAGATTTTTCCCACTCAATATTAATTTGTGGAACATTATCATTTGATTATTTGTATGTTTTGTGAATATTATTTTTATTTACGAGGTTTAATGATTATTAAAAAGAAAGTCAAGCTGATCTATGCAATCTGGCATTGATACTGTTAGCTGATATGTTTTTATGGTGTTGAGTAAGAGTAAAAATTAAAAAAAAGTCTTGACATTTCTAGCATCATTCATTCATTGGTTAATGTAGTTTCAAAAATCCAGTTGGAATCTATTTTGATGACTGAAAATCTGTGCTTATGCTACAATCTAGATGGTAAATCTAGATGGTAAAGTGTCTCTGTCTTCATGGAGCTAACGTATGCATATAGATTAATTTCTATAGATATCCACATTCATGCAAATATGCATATGTATAGATAGAAAAGTACACTACATTGTAGAAGCAATTTTATTTAGAATATTTGCAACATGATTAGATATTCACAGCTATATATACATAAACATGTGACCTGGGTTAACTCCTCTCAGATGCTTGTCACCTGACCTTGACACTTCTTTTCTGTAGGACTCAGAAGAACTAGTTTTTGTGGGGGTTTTTGTTTGTTTTGTTTTTGTTTTTGGCCCACACCCGGTGATGATCATGGATTACTCCTGGTTATGTGGTCAGAAATCGCTCCTGGCTTGGGGGACCATCTGGGACGCTGGGGGATGGAATCGCAGTCCGTCCTGGGTCAGTCTTGTGCAAGGCAAATGCCCTATTGCTGCACTATCACTCAGGCTCCAAAGGCTAACTAGTTTCTAAGGCGTGGTAGGATAGGTCTATTCATGTGTCTGGTCTTCTCAGAGCCATTGCTGAATTTTTGGAGGAGGCAATAAGCATTAGAGGGGCACCTCTAAGTAAGGCCAGGGAGCACAGTTGGGTAGAGAGAACAGATTAGGTTCAAGAAAATAAAAACATCAATGGCATAATAAGCTCAGATAATTAAGCTGAAGACAAAAGTGATTGGTACAAAGCATCTTATGTATATACACCATACACCAGCCTCAGATATCATCTCAGATTCAAGAAAGCAAACAATGTATTATACTTGCATTGCCTTTCGAGTTGGATCCAAATTTTATACAAAAAATCTGATTTCTGTTTGAATTCCTTACACTGCAATGAAAATAATGGGTCAAACTAAGGGATTGTTAATAGTTCACTGTTAAGAGAAGTGGTGTTCAATGACAAACATTATAAAGTAATGCAGTAGGCCACTAAAACCTCTTGGAAGGGTCAAGGAAATAACACAAAAATATTATCAAGAATAGTTTATATTCCTATGGATCTCATCAATTTCATCAACTCCTTTTCTTGCCTCTGACTCCCATTCTTTCTTTTTTTTTTTTTTTTTTTTTTTTTTTTTTTTTTTTTTTTTTTTTTTTTTTTGTTTTTTTTTGGTTTTTGGGTCACACCCGGCAGTGCTCAGGGGTTACTCCTGGCTCCATGCTCAGAAATTGCTCCTGGCAGGCATGGGGGACCATATGGGGCACCAGGATTCGAACCGATGACCTTTTGCATGAAAGGCAAACGCCTTACCTCCATGCTATCTCCCGGGCCCCTCCCATTCTTTCTTGAGGGCAGAGAGTCAGACAGAGGTCAAATCCATGGAACCACCAAGAAAGAAGTGTAAACACACTGTCTCCTTACCTGGGCGGCACAAACCCTGTGCTTCATCGAATCTAGTTGGAATCTGAACTTCAGTTCCTGCAGATAAAAACATTCTGATGATGATAAATCATGGCATGATCATTTCCTCACATGCTGCCTCTGTGGGTGAGCTGTGGTCCACTGATGACTCACTGAGTTCCAAAATGGAGGATAAAGCAGGAGATACACACTTCAGGGATCCTCAGAAGTGTTGGCAGCTTTCAGAATACTGGAAGGGATGTTGATGGCTTTGCTCAAAATGGATATTTGTTCTTGGACAGAGAGGCCTTCATATCATTCAGTAATGAGAAGGAAAACTATTGCGAACATAAATTTGACCCTCTTTCCCACTGTGAAAATGTCTTCCTGCCAACAAAAATAAAAAAATAAAAATGAGGCCTATTTTTCAGGTAGGCTTAAAATGTGGATTTTGTCCTGGTGGTTTGAAATAACCCTCATTATCTAATGGCCCCTTCACACCTGCTAATGCTGCTTTTGCCTGAACTCCTGGGCTGGCCTTGGGATAAAGTCACACAGGCTTTCTCTCCAGTCACTGCTGCTGGATGAAAATTTTACAGTCTTTTACTTTCTTTCTTTTTTTTTTTCAGTTAATATCGCATTTGTAAACATCAAATTTTAATTCTGCTGCTAATAGCGCCTAATGACTTTTATCCAGGCTTGCTATTGGCGTTGTTTTCATGCTTTCATTTCATGAAATTGTCACCAGCTGATACTGAACTAATCATAACATGGCAAAAGAGGACTGTATCCAGAAAGGATGAGAATTTCAGAATTCAGTGTACATGGCCCTGGGCCATTTGAGTCCTCTGTGTTCTAAGCACTAGCTTTAAGCTTTCCTGTATATTCTAGGGATGGATATTTGACTCCCATAATTTTGTGATTACAGCACTATTTATAAACATTTGATGGGAACTTTTTTCTGTTGGTTCATACCTGCCCATCTATCTTTCTTCATATTGATAAAATGTGGATAAATAAGGATATAGCCTTGTCCCTATCCAATGGCTCTTTGTCTCAACTTAAGCTTTATTTTTCCAATAAAATTTATTAAAAATTCCTCATTTATCCTGGAAAAGAGATCTTTTGAAGAAACTGAATTTATCTTCATTTTAGTTTCATTTCTCCCAGTTGAGTTCCAGATTCAGTACCTTTTCTTACCTGATCACTACTTTTAGAGGTATAGATTTTATTGAGGTAATGATTGGTTTTCAGTAGTGTAAAGCTTTAGACACATTGTATCATGCCATGCACATACCACCAAAGTGCCATGACACCTTAACCATTCCATTCCTTCCCATATAACTCAACCTCAATTCTATTATCATTATAAGAGATTTTATTCCAAGACTCTAATACTCTAGAAGTATCTTTTCCTTCATCTTAGATATTATGTTTATGCTCATTTTAACTTTAAAATCATTTTAGTCACTCCTTTTCAATCTTAATCATTCTATTATTTCTGCACCTCCTATATTTCTCCAGTATTTGTACCTGGGAAAAAAGACTGGGAATAGTGTAAAATATTCTTTCATAGACCACAGTAAACACTTTAACAATTCTTTTTGAGTTTGAAAACATGTATAGGATTTGCAATACAAATTGTTATAGCTAAGATATGGGATTGAAGAAAAATATCAATTTTAATTTTAATAATATGCATGTTTCAAAGAAAATATATAAATTATATCTTAGAGTACATTTAATATTACACATACTTGTAATAGTGCCAAGGATTATGGGTAATCGCATCCATGTAACATTGTATATAAATTTCCATGGACTATTCTAATAGCCTAATAAAAATAAGCACTCAAGTGAAGATAAACTTTGATATTTTCTAATGTTTTTAGATACTTAAAAACTTTGAGAATTCAATGAACACTTTATTCTCAATCTTCCATGTAAAAAAGTTTATAATGGATTGTCACTAATACACTGTCAACAGAAAATTGCAATTTCACTACTATAAGCTACATTTTTATAGTGTAAATATTTCCTTTGTTTTTTGATTATGAAAATTGAACTCTGAACCACTTCAATATCAAATTAACAAAGGTGGGTAGCTAGTAGACAAATAACAGTTTATACAATATTTGAGATTAATCTTTTTTTTTTCTCCCTAGTTAAGATCATTAAAACTGTTTAAGCTTCAGGCAGGTCCTGGGTTAGGAAGGCCTGATGTCTTTCCTAGGTCTCTTCTGGAACGCACCACCAACTTTGAGACCTTAGTGGAATCTCTATTGTCCTTCAGAGTCATTCTCTTTCTATACTGTGAAGTCTGTTCATAAAGTGCCAGCAGAATTCTATACCCCATCCTCTCTATTGAATCAATCCAATCCATAGACACATTTAAAATATGAACTGGGAAGCAAATGAGTCTTAGAATCTTCTTGTGCCTTTTTTATGAAAATTTAAAAAAGAATATTTCAAGATAAAAAGCAGAGATAAAACATAGAATATTATTTCAGGACCAGAGAGATAACATGGAGGTAAGGTGTTTGCCTCGCATGCAGAAAAACGGTGGTTTGAATCCAGCATCCCAAATAGTCCCCTGAGCATGCCAGGAACTATTTCTGAGCAAAGAGCCAGGAGTAACCCCTGAGCGCTGCCAGGTGTGACCCAAAAACCAAAAAAAAAAAAAAAAGAGAGAGAAAAAAGAATATTATCTCAAAATATCAAAAATAATGCCTGTGAAAGCTTAAGAAACCTAAAAACATTTTTTCTAGAAAATATAATAAGAACAGTGCATTGCCATCACATTGTTTTAAAAAAATGAAGTTGTCCACAAAGAAGATTGTTAACCTCAGTTCTGTTCAGATGTACTCTTTGGTTAAAAAAGAAATGAAAGCAGACTCTCCTCCTTTTTTTTGTTTTTGTTTTTTGTTTTTTGGGTCACACCTGGCAGTGCTCAGGGGTTACTTCTGGCTCCATGCTCAGAAATTGCTCCTGGCAGGCAAGGGGGACCATCTGGGGCACCAGGATTCGAACCGATGACCTTTTGCATGAAAGGCAAATGCCTTACCTCCACGCTATCTCCCGGGCCCCGCAGACTCTCCTTCAAATCATGCAATGATGCACATAAAGAATTCACACCCTGGAACACATTTGCTTTATTAGACAAATCCCTCATTATGATTCAGATGATCTCTTGTCTTTAGAAGATCATTCACTTCTGTGGATCACTTTCTTTGGTTAGAACATGTGACAAATATACATACACAATTTTCCAAATATTGATGCATATATCTGCATTCTAGGGTGAGTTTTTTTTTTTTTTTAGGTATATCGTACTGTTTCATCATTTGTTTCCTAAAAGATTTATAATTCTTTCTGTCTGGTATCACTTAACCTTGTTGTTACAGGAATTCATCTTTAAAACTAGGACCAATGAGAATCAAAACTAATTTCCCCCCAAAGTTATTTTTTTAAGTGTACATTGAAATATTGTATGGTGGGGCCTGAGAGGTGGTGCTAGAGGTAAGGTGTCTGCCTTGCAAGCACTAGCCAAGGAAGGACTGCGGTTCGATCCCCCGGTGTCCCATATGGTTCCCCAAAGCCAGGGGCGATTTCTGAGCACATAGCCAGGAGTTATCCCTGAGCATCAAACGGGTGTCCCCCCCAAAAAAGAAAGGAATATTGCATGGAGATCGCAAAAAAGAAATATGTATATATATATATATATATGATTATATATATAATCGCATCAAGTAATAGATGTTTCTTTTATTCATTTATTTTGATCATGGCAGATGATGCTCAAGACTTATTCTTGACTCTGTACTCAGCTATAAATACTAGTGACTTAAGGGTGCCAGGAATTGAATCTGGTTTGAACACTTGCAAGGTAAATGCCCCATCTGCTGTGCTTTTCCTCCAGTCTCCAGATTAATAGGCATATATATACAAATATATATATTTTAAATATATATGTATATATATTTAAAACTACCTGTTATTGGTTTTTGGTTTGGGGGCCACACCAGTGGTGTTCAAGGGGTACTTTGGTTCTGTGCTCAGAAATCTCCCATGTCAGGCTCAACTTAGTCAGCAGCATGCAAGGAAAATCATTCCAACCCCAAATGTTTTTTTTTATTTCATGCAAATAAATGAAACATTTTGTATTTTATACTGGGACCAATTATTTAGTTAGTATTATGGGTGATTTGTAATATATATGAAGAAAAATAAATTGATATACTGCTTATTTCAGAAGTTCTACCTTAAAAGATATCTCTTCCCTTTGAAAGGAATTACACAACAACAGGAAAATACAATACCTGCAAAAGGCATTAATGAAGCAGGTAATCCGATCAGAGACTATGTGGTGCTTGGAGGATTTACTGAAACTATGTAAATGGATAAAGATATGGAAATGTCCTCTTGTTAATAAAAAATGTATTATACTCTCATATCCACAGATAACATTCTCACTTAAGAGTCAAGTTATTAAATTTGTACTCAACAAACTTTAAATATTTGTTTAGTGAGATAGAAAACAGTATTGGAAATGGAAGTCTATTCCACTCTAACCTTGCATTTTGTCATTTCAATATTCTTTTAACTATTTTCCTTATGAAAGATGTCTGAAACAAAACTATAGTTATGAGTAGCTAAGTGGAGACATGACAAAACAGTGAGACACAGCTTCCAGGCCAGTTTTTCTTCTCCTTGTAGAGACAGTAATGTGAAGTGGAATCTTTTTTGATATGAACTCATCAACCCTTTGGCCAAATCTTGGTAGAATTAAAATTTCTTCTTATAAATTCCTTGAAATTAACATTAGCTATTAGTTTCATTTGTAAATTTCTTGTCATGCTGTTGCTTATTTTTGTTCCTGGGTCATACCAAACTGTACTCAGGACTCAGAACTTCCTCCTGGTTCGGTGTTCAGATATCACTTCACAGTTAGGCTGTGTTTTAAGTAAGAAACAGAGAAACTAAGAATCACGTTTACATCATTAATTTTGTTTTGGTTTTGGGGCTATAACTGCTGGCTCTCAGAGTTCTTTCTGGCTCTGCACTCAAAAATTACTCCTGGCATGCCTCAGGGTACCATATGAGATGCAAATACCCTACCCACTATGCTATCACTACAGCCCCAACATCATGAATTTCTTACTAGGAAAATGAATTAGGTTTAAAAAAAGCATGTACTTATATCTTTCCCTCCCCCTCCTCTCCTTTTCCCACTCTACTCTTTACTGTTCCCGTCCCTTACCTGGTTCTTTCTCTCCCCTTCTCTCTTTTTTTTCCTCTCCTCATTTTCCCTTTATTGATTTCTGTTGTGAAACAATGTATTTTTACTGAACAAAATTTCCTTTAAGGGGCCAGAGCATAGCACAACATTCGGGCGTTTGCCTTGCACATGGCCCACTTAGGACAGATTCCGGTTACATCCTCCGTATCCCAAATGGTCCCCCAAGCCTGCCAGAAGTGATTTCTGAGCACAGAGCCAGGAGTAATCCCTGAGCGCTGTCTGTGTGGCCCTCAAACAAAACAACAACAAAAAAACTTTGCTCCAAAAGTTGTGAGAGGAGAGAAAGAGAGAAAATGTGTTCAAGAAAAACTACATGCTTCTCCAGGATGAAAGTAAGCATGCCATAAAACAGAGACAATTAAGTGAGAAATGTGTTCACGTGAGAAGATAGGCTTAATAAGCAAGCTGGTTGGGCCATTTCTTAAAAAGAGATGATAAGTATGAAGTTAATTAAAAAGACACAAAAAAGCTAACTTCTTAGACATCAAAGAAGAAAAGATTTTCACATCTACCTTTTGACATTATAATTAGTGTCTATGCAAAACTTATTCATAATTGTGGTATGACATTAGTTATTAAAGATGAGTACTTGAATATAACTTTAATAGGGTTATTAAGATTCATTATACCTGGCTCATATAACTCCAAATCCATTTTTATACCTTCCTTATTCATTTTGTTTTTCAAGAGCACAACAGGCCAAAATTATTGGCTATTTTTCCCACAGTTTCTTGCAACAAGCTATGTTCAGGTGATAGAATTCTGGTCATCTAGAAAAGATCAACAGGTTTCTGGAAAACAACAGGAAAAGTTTATTTTTCTTTCCTACTAGAATATTGCTATAGTCTTTTTCCTTCACATAATTAAAGGGAAAAAAAGGGGGTGGAGGCACTGATATGTCTTTATAAACAATCATGATCTTTAAGAAGGCACCTACAAAAGGTACTGCAGTTGAAAGAATTAATATGGCAGGGATGATTAAGAGAGTGGAGTATTGTTTTCAAGCTTTGTTTAACTTTAGACATTGTATGTGAGGTGAAAAACAAACCTATTTTCAATTCAGCTATTCTAATTAGTTGTTTGTTGTATATGCAGTGGACTGGTCTCTTAAATATTCCAAATATTATCAGGTCATTATGTTTTGAATTTTTCAACATAATGTGAAACTTTCTCCGAGTGGAATTTTAACTGAATAGATTTTATGAAGCATCATAAAAATTCTAACATTATAAGAAAAAACAAACTATAAAAATTTTTTATTTTATCATATAAACCAGGGGTCCTCAAACTTTTTTTTTTTTGGTTTTTGGGTCACACCCTGCAGTGCTCAGGGGTTACTCCTGACTCCATGCTCAGAAATTGCTCCTGGCAGGCACGGGGGACCATATGGGGCACCGGGATTGGAACCGATGACCTTTTGCATGAAAGGCAAACGCCTTACCTCCATGCTATCTCCCTCAAACTTTGTAAACAGTGGCTCAGTTCACTGTCCCTCAGACCATTGGAGGGCCAGACTATAGTAAAAACAAAAATTATGAACAAATTCCTATGCACAATGCATACATTATTTTGATGTGAAGAAACAAAACGGGAACAAATACAATATGTGGCCAGTGGGCTGTAGTTTGAGGACCATTGATATAAACCATCTCTTCTTAGCATTAATCCTTATCCTGACAAAATTTTTGCATGTTTCATTATTTTTAACAGTCTCTTTTTCTTAAGATATTTTCTTTATTCCTTTTTTCTTTTTTTAAAAATTTTATATAAAGAGGGGCCCAGGAGATAGCATGGAGGCAAGGCGTTTGCCTTTCATGCAAAAGGTCATCGGTTCGAATCCCGGTGCCCCATATGGTCCCCCGTGCCTGCCAGGAGCAATTTCTGAGCATGGAGCCAGGAGTAACCCCTGAGCACTGCCAGGTGTGACCCAAAAACTAAAAAAAAAAAATTTATATGAAGAAAATGCGTCACAGAGTTGACATAGTTGATTATAATTAATTTGTTTGAAGATAAGGGGAAGCAAAGTTATTGATAAAATAAAAAAAGAAAAAAACATAAAATAGAAGAGTAGAAAAAAGACAGAAAAAAGTTTAGTGGCAGGTATATTTGTGGAAACTATTGTATTGCCAATAAGTTTATTAATACAATAGCATAATGTTTAGTAAGTTTTTTTTAGAGACAAAAATGCAATAAAAAGGTGTGCATATGTGTGTGGCAGTTGTTGTTTGCATAGGCACAGCAAAATATGTGGAAAATAGAAAGGAAAATATTAGCCTAAAAGCAGAGAGACCTTACCCATAAACTATCCTGACATATGACCAACTACACAGTTGCTACAACTACAATTGCTCTAGCAATTCTAAGTTGTCTAACCACGGAGCTTTCCCTGTAGTAGCAGTAAAAGCTTTCAAAATCACAGTGTTACTGTCAGGTTTCTGTAAAGATCTTGGTTTCTGTACAGATCCTATGTTGAAGTCAGGGTAACACAGAGTGTCTTCTGGTTTCATCTCACCATTAGGTGCCAATGCAGAGAAACTTGCCCTAAAAGCAGGTTGTTGATGTTTCAAGTCATCAGGGTGCCATATGAACCCACTCTGGAGTAAGCTGATGCCAAGGCAGCAGGAGAGCCTTCCCTGGTAGAAGTCTGATTCCTGAGGTCTGGGAGATAGCATGGAGGTAAGGCATTTGCCTTTCATGCAAAAGGTCATCAGTTCGAATCCCGGTGCCCCATATGGTCCCCCGTGCCTGCCAGGAGCAATTTCTGAGCATGGAGCCAGGAGTAACCCCTGAGCACTGCCGGGTGTGAGCCAAAAAACAAAAAACAAACAAACAAAAAAAAGAAGTCTGATTCCTGGTGCTTTTATGAAAACAGTGTTATTTTCATAAATGAATCCAAAGTTTAGGGGTAAATGGTTAACTTCAATCTTCTGAAGCCTAAGCTAATTCACTATGACAAGTGTTCAGAGTGTAAGGCTTTACTAACATATAAAATGCATGTGTTCCTGTATCTATTAGATACGAACTTGTTTGCACACAAAAATTTCCCCTTTTAAATGTGCCTATGCAAAAAGGAATAATGACACTGATACATATGTGGGTGAAAATAACAAACTAAATAACACCAATATCCTGGTTCTAATATGAACTCAGAACATTGTAGAAGCTTATACATGAGAATGCCCTACTAAATAGATCCCCCATAATGGGGGAAATTACCTCTACATAAGAAGATAGACGATAAGGGTTATTTATATCTATTAAGGGAATACATCAAAAGAAATATTCAAAGGAGATATACATGTCTCCTTTAAGTCTTTTGAAATAGTCTTGGGGGGGGGATAAAATTTGGAACACAGTTTATGCCTGTGATTTGGTCTTGTGGAGTCTAAAAAATGGCTCCCAGAGATTACATATCAGGAAATGTCCTCAAGCTGGGGGCTTCTCAGAAATTGATTCTGGTAGCGAGCAATAGTCAACAGCAAAGGGAGGTGGGGGAAATGGGCTACAGAGAGAAAATTCAGCAGCAGCAGCAGCAGCTATGGAAGCTTCTTGGGTTGAGAATCTATCTATTCACTTTGAAAGCGCAGGTTGGCACCTGGTTGGGATGCGGTGGGTGGGGGGGGGGGGCGTTTTGCTTACTAAGGAATTAAGAACTGAGGAAAAAAAGAAATGGGGGAAAAACGAAAGGAGGAGTGAGAAAGTGAAGGGCTAGAAAGGAATTTGTTGTTCATTTATTTTTTAGAAAAGAATTTGTAAGGTGGAAAGTGAAGGGGATGGAGGAGTTACACATAGCAGGGAGAAGGACAATATACATGATAGACAGACATGTATATTATAGATGGACATTAGACAGGTATTGAGGTTCTTTTTTCCTTTTTTAAAATCTATTTTTATAAAATCTTTATTTAAGCACCATGATTAAAAGTGATTTTAATTGCTTCAGTCATAAACAGAACACCCCCTTTACCAGTGCAACATTCCCACCATCAATACCCCTCCTCCCTCCTTACCAAATCCTGCCTGAATTCAATACCAGGCATTCTACTTCTCTCATTCATTAAGATTGTCATGGTAACTGTTAGTATAGCTATTCCCTTAACTTCATTCACCACTCTTTGTGGTGAGCTTCAGATTGTGAACTGGTCTTTCTGGGCCTCATTTCTATTGTCTCTAGAAATTATTAAAATAACATCCTTAAGTTTTCTTAAAACTCATAGATGAGTGAGACTATTGTGTCTCTCTCTGACTTATTTCACTTAGCATAATAGATTACATGTACATCCATGTATAGGAAAA
Source organism: Crocidura indochinensis (assembly GCA_004027635.1). Classification (NCBI taxonomy): domain Eukaryota; kingdom Metazoa; phylum Chordata; class Mammalia; order Eulipotyphla; family Soricidae; genus Crocidura; species Crocidura indochinensis. The sequence continues at coordinate 7,299 of PVKC010004533.1, read as the reverse complement.
TTTCATGACTCCACTTTCCTGGCGGCTGCATAGTATTCCATTATGAATATGTACCACAGTTCCTTTAGCTATTCATTTGTTGAAGGTAACCTTGGTAGTTTCTAGAGTCTATTGCAAATAGTGCTGAAATGACTATCAGTGTGAGGAAGGAAATTTTTAATTGTATTTTTGTGTTCTTAGGGTATTTCGTTGGAGTGATATAGTTGTATCATATGGAGCTCAATTTCTATTTTGAGGAGTCTACATATTGTTTTCCATAAAGGCTGGACTAGATGGCATTCCCACTAGCAGTGAATGAGAGTTCCTTTCTCTCTATGTCCCCTCCAGCACTGATTGTTCTTGTTCTTTGTGATGTGTGCCAGTGTCTGTGGTGTGAACTCGTACCCCATTGCTGTTTTGATTTGCATTTCCCTGATGGTTAGTGATGTGGAGCATTTTTATGTGCCTTTTAGCTATTTGTATTTCTTCCTTGACAAAGTCTGATCATTTCTTCTCCCCAAATTTTGATAGGATTAGATGTTGTCAAGTTCTGTTAGTACCTTTATATTATGGATATTAGTCTCATATCTGATGGGTATTGGGTGAATAGTTTCTCCCACTCTGTGGGTGGCTATTGTGTCCTAGGCACTATTTCCCTTGAGGTGCAGAAGCTTCTCAGCGTAGTCTCATCTGTTTATCTCTGCTTCCACTTGTTTGAAAAGTACTGTTTCCTCCTTGAAGATGCCTTTAGCCTCAATGTCATGGATTGTTTTACTTACATGTTGTCTATATACCTTGTGGTTTCAGGCCTGATATCAAGGGCTTTCATCCATTTGTATTTGATCTTTGTGAAGTGTATTAGATGGCGATTTGAGTTTGTTTCCTGCAAGTGGCTAATCAGTTGTGCCAACACCACTTGTTGAAGAGGCTTTCCTTGCTCCATTTTAGATATCTTGCCCCTTTATCAAAGATTAGTTGATTGTATGCTTGGAGAACATTCTCTGAAAACTCATGTCTATTCCACTGATCTAAGGATCTTCTTTATTAAGATACCATGCTGTTATAATAATGATTGCTTTGTAATACAATTTAAAATTGGGGGAAAGTAATGCCTCTCATATTTCTTTTCCCAAGGGTTGCTTTAGCTATTCGTTGGTGTTTATTGTTCCAAATGAATTTCAGGAGTGTTTGATCCACTTCATTGAGAGTTTCCTTTTTTCCAAAGAAGAAACATAGAATGATGACATTTCTAATTCTATAGAAAAAAACGGAATAGGAATTATAAAAATGAAACTAAAAGGAAACTTTTCTCCGATGGATAAAGGGATTATTTTGCAATTAGGCAAATCCAATTGTCTTGTTTTAGCCCCTAATTAAAATAGACATTTTATATTTATATTGCTTCAACCAACCGAAAATCATGACAAATCTCACATGTGAGTCAGCTCTTCTTAGCAAGCCACAATCCCTTAAGTTTTGTTAGGACCTGCAGACAGACTATGCACTCTGTTTTTGTTTGTCAAGCTGAAATCAACATGTAACCATGGTCAGACTCCTTTCTTAATCTGGAAAAAATCATTTATTTAGTTGGAAAGTTCAACTTCTCCTTGTGGAGGGAATTGAGATCTCTATCATCATGGGAGTTTGTGGCCATATGTGACCTTAAGTGCTCAAGGTGACTTTCATTCAAGGTAAAGCATGCCCAAGAATATTCCTTTGAGTCCATCTCACTTATATTCCCTATTTCCAACACTGCACTTCTAGCCTCTAGGCAGAGAAGATACTCATATTTTATAGTTGTGCATGATTGTATTGAGACTCTTCAGTATTCAAGTATAATTTTAAGGTTAGATCCTTGATTGACATTCACCAAATCCCTTGGAGAGTAACATCAACTTTTATAGATGCCAAGTTAGAACTTGGAGGTGGCGGCAAATAACTCTTCCTTCTGTAACACCAATCCACCAACTTCTCCAAGAAAATAAAATCCTAAAAGTGTGCAAAAATTAATTTTATTTTCCAACCTCAAGAATGTCTTGAATCACACACATATATTTATCTCACAATTGCTACCTGGAGGTGTTACATCTCATAGTGATGGAAATTTCCATCATTTTTCCACTGATACCACTTAGATTTAAAATAAAAGAATCTTTTGTATGTGTGTTTTCATTAGTTTTACATGAAAAGAATTGAGATAAGAGAGTGAACATGATTTAATTCTTTTGTTATTTTAATTTTTATTTGGTTTTTAGGTCACTCCTGGCTGTGCTCAGGGATCATTCCTGGCCTGGTTCTGCACTCAGAAATTGCTCCTGGCAGACTAAGGGACCATATGGGATGTTGAGAATAGAACCAGGGTCGGTCCTGGTAGCCACATTCAAGGCCAAAGCCTTACAGCTGGCCCCAAAGATTTAATTCTTTGATGACCACAATTGTGTTCTCTTTGTCACATGACATTAACTTTCCACTTCCACTTAAGCCAAAAACACTCAGTAACACATCTATGGTTTAAATATATGCATTTTCATTATGCATAGCAGAAAGGGAGACCATAAATTATGGTAAGAAAAACCAAATATAATATTGAGGACTTTGGTTGGGTAATATAAGGCAGGGTGTAAAGAAATATATGCTGTCTAGTTTGAACACTGTCAGAAAGCATGGGAGATGACATGATTGTCTATCTCAGTGCTTCTCAATTATTTTTATGCCCCCACCCAGTAAAAAGAAAACATATTTAAAAAAAAACTTTAACCTGCAAAACAAAAATATATAAAATAATTTGAGCTGATTTCTAATCAGAGGTGATGTCTGGATTAATGGCTACAATGAGCATGTTTTGCAATGCATAGCTTTTCTAAGCAGGGTTTGAAGCAGTACACAGCAACTTCCAGCTCTAGAGACATACAGAGACATAAACATGGGTTTTAGCTTGTTATGACAGTGTTTGCTGAGGTCAAATGCACCCCTTTATGGAACCTCACACCCCCCTCTGGAGGACGTGCATCACTGTTTGAAAACCCACTGGTCTATCTCAATGCAACTTATCTAAAGAAAATGGAGAATATCATAGCCATAAATATATAACTAGTGATTTACTTAAATTATCTATAGAATTAAATATACAATGATCACATTTTTATCTGTGCCTAGGAAAATATTAGGATGGAGTTCCTTTATGTCTCATTTTATATGCTTTCAATGAAACCTATCTGAGGTCAATGAGATTGCTAATTCTAGCTAATTAGCTAATTGCTAAATGCTAACTAGAAAGTAACAAGTCTACAAGGAGATATTATATTTATCCATCTTTGGAATACCAAGAGTGATTCATTTTCCTTTCCTAAACTGAATATATAAAGTCAATAACTCTGTCCCTTTGAGTATTAAGAATAAATGTGCAAGATATGAAGAGTAATACCATTTTTTGGTAAGATTTTCAAGTTAAGATAAGCAAGGATTTATCACCTATTCAAATAGAGTTGAAGCATCTGTTTAATTTCAATGGAAAATCATTTCAGGATCATGCTAATATTGGCAAACAAACCAAACTTTGATTTTAGAAAATGCTTGAACTCTAGCACCACCACAAAAGCCTCAAGACAGCTGGGAACAGAAAGGATGGTGATCAGCCTCAATACCTACTAACCCTATCATCGAAAATGATAGCTCTGTGGGGTTGTAAGCAGGACCCTCGGTCACTCAGCAAATTCTGAACTTGCAAAACAACACACTCCAATATAAATCCTAAGTATTGAAAGGGTGGCAGTCTGGATTTTTTTCTGTAGCTATAGTTAGCCCAGATTTCTGCAAGCAGTAAATAACAAATTAATATACGCCTTGCAATTCATTGTGAATCTCAACCGAGATCAAGATGTCATCCAGGTAATGGATCAAATATACATGGGGTAACTTTTGTGAGATGGATGTAAAACCACATCAACAAAATATTGACACATGGTGTGTCATTTGTAAATAAATTTGTCATGCCCTGAGGCAAAACTGTTCATTGAAATCGCTGTATAGGGGCCTTGTTATTAAGAGAAGGAACTGAAAAGGCAAATATTTTTCTGTCTTTAGAGTATATAGAAATAACATAAAAACAATCTTTTAAATCAATTACTATCAGAGGCCAATCTCTTGGAATGGCTGCTGGAGAAAATAAACCATTTTGCATTTTGCCCATCAAAATCATTTGAGAATTAACAGACTTTTAATCAGTTAAAAGTTTCCAGCTATCTGATGACTTTTTGATGATAAATATTGGAAAATTTCAATGAGAAAATGAGGTTTCAATATGTCCCTGTCTCAACTGTCTATCAACAACTTTCTAAGCACCTCTAATTTTGTGCTATGAATGGGCCACTGGGGAATTCAGTTTGGAACATCTGATTTCCATTCAGTATGAATGGATTCTGGGTGCTTTAACCCAGTGGCCCCAATTCAAAAGGCAAAACCACGGAATTAACATGCTGGGCATTTTGGAGAGGGATGTGATATTTCGCTCCCCATTGCTTATGCAAATCACGTCCCCATAGGTTTAAGGAAACTGACTCTAGAAATGGCAAAAATTACTGCTTGTTGAGTTTCCAGTCCTATGCACTTCAGGTATCTAGCACTCTGGCCAACAAAATTTCTAGGCAAGATGCCTCCTAGCCCTTCTAAACTGTATTGCATTTTTCATAGGTCCCAATTTTTAGGTCAATCTCTCAAAGAAATTACAGATACTTCTATCTATACATCTATCTATACCCAATATCAAATGTACTGGAGAATTTTTTTGCCCTGAATTTCAAGAGTTAACATTGGATTTTCCTCTTTTAATTTTGTTGTAAAGACTATAAATGCAATAGCAAAATCCTCAGGGTTAGTACTTCCAAAGCTTTCTTCCTGATGTGCTCTGATTTTCCGCATAACATAAGGAAGCAATAATATCTGAGCTCTGTTTTCACCTTTCTTAAATGTTCAGATTATGGGTATTGAGACAGTAACTATTATTTCCCCTGCAGGGTCAGAATCTATAACCCCCAGGTGAATTACTATTCCTTTAAGCAATAGACTGCTTCTTCCTACAATAATACCCACTGTTCCTTGAGGAAGAGGCCCTGTTATGCCAGTCCTAATCTTATAAGGGTATTGATATGGACAGATTGTAAATTTTTCCGGACATGGAATGTCTAAAAACCACAGCTTTCTACAGTGGCAGGCTTTAATGTGTTTAAGCTGTAGAGTTCCCTTAGTTTGAACTGGGAAGCTGAATTATTGATAACAAAGTCCCGAGTTTGATGGGCCAGAGGCTGCCCTATTACCCAGTTTCCCGAGACAGATTGAATTAGTTCTGGTCTCAAAGTGGCAGATCCCTGAGCTGGTACAACAAGAGGTTGTACTCTGCATTGGTTTTTAAAATGTCTCATTCTGCCACTGTTACAGAATTTTGTCTGCCCATGTGAGTTGGCTTTGAACACTTTTCCCATTTGCCAACTTGTTGTTTGGGAGCTGAATGGCAGTCTTGTGTCCAGTGAGTTCCCTTATAATACCTTGAACATAGTCCAGGTACTCTGATTATTCAAAGATCAGTAGTAGTTTGATTCCCTGGAGTCTGCATTTGAATAGCATATTCTGTTAAGGGTACCATGGCATGAGATATGTTCAAGCCACTGACCTGATTTCTCAGGATCTGCACCTGTATAGTAAATGGTGTTAAAAGTGAGCTGTGGCAGGTGAAGGAATGTAAGTAGAAGTTAAAGGTACAGTGGCAGAATGTCCAGAAAGATAATTATTAAAACCAGTGGGGAGGTAGGGATGTGGTGTAGAGTTATTATAATAACTTACATTTCTGTAAGCATATAGGTACCCAATTAAATCCTTTTCTCTTATAGTACCCCATTAAATCCTTTTCTCTTATAGTGTAATATTGTCTGACACAGACAATTAGCATTATCAGCCACTAACGTTTTTATTAAATTTATTACGTTTTTATTATCTGGGCATCTTTATCTTCCACCTCCTCTTAACTGCATTTTGCAATCTGCCTAGAAAATCTGCATATGGCTCTGTAAGCCCCCTAAACAATCTTGGCATAACTACTGATATACTCAGCTTCAAAGTCAACCTTTTTCTATCTTCTAAATTGAGATCCCTAATAATTCTTAAAATAGCACATGGTAATCTAGCCTGCTTATCCATATCTCTGAATTCCCTGCTCCTTCTAGTATGTCAGAATTCAATTGTATTCCTGCTACCATCTTTTCAGAGTGATCTAGTTTTATAAGTCTGTCCTGAGCCAGCTTATGGAAATACATTTTCCATTGTTAATATTGAGATGAGTTGAGACAGACCTTTGCAACACATTTAAATGTCTGTGGGTCCATTTTGCATCATTACTCCAAATACAAAGGTGTTTAATACAATAAAGAGCAAGAGGACCATACTGAGCGCATGCTTTCTTAAACTGGCAAGAGTTTTTATACTTAAATCTTACTAAAATAAGGCCATTTCATCCTCTTGGTTGGGAAAATTTACACCTGAGTCTAATTCATTACCAATTCCTTGTAGAACTGGTTCTTGATATTGGATATTTTACTGATAGTATGTTCCAGAATCTGTATTAAGAACTAGTTGCTTAGGCGAATTGTTTTCCTGGTGAGGAAAATTTACTACCAAATCTATACTTATACCAATCTCTCTTATGACAGGCCATTTTGGGGAACATAGTGGGTTTGCCCCACTTTCCCTGGAGAACTGTGGGGCAGGCATAGGATCTGTACCATACTTGCTATAAGTTTGTGGTAAAGGGAGTGTGGCTGATATGTTTACAGATCTGTTGTCTTCCCAGGCTGATTGGGCTACATTAGTTTCTTGCATACAATCAGCATTTCCGGACAAAACATTCAGATGGTTCTCAATATTTTCCATAGGTCCTGCCTGACACATGCTAGCTGTTGGAACTAGGGGGTTTACTGGCCCTTCGCCATTAAGGGCAGTGTAGGACCAGTTTCATTGTTTCTATTTTGACCACGTGTTGCAACGGAAAAATACATTTATTCAGTCTTTTCTGACTTTCAGAAACAACTTTAACCACCTCAGACATTTTCTGAGATAAATCAGAGTATTTTAAAAGAACATCCAACATTTTCTATGCTAAGTCTGCTTTCTGCCCACATTTTTTTTATCATCGAATTCTTATTTTTCTCTTTAATGTTTCTTTCTTTACTTCTTTATTTTTTTATAAATATAAATGCACATGATACAGATTGTCACAGCAGTTTGACACCTCTGCTCAAAGCAAAGTTCAGTTTGGCTATGCCTATTATTGCA